>CATLJX010000052.1:0-96600 GCA_949987645.1 Tachina grossa
TAATAATAATAATAATAATAATAATAATAATAATAATAATAATAATAATAATAATAATAATAATAATAATAATAATAATAATAATAATAATAATAATAATAATAATAATAATAATAATAATATAATAATAATAATAATAATAATAATAATAATAATAATAATAATAATAATATAATAATAATAATAATAATAATAATAATAATAATAATAATAATAATAATAATAATAATAATAATAATAATAATAATAATAATAATAATAATAATAATAATAATAATAATAATAATAATAATAATAATAATAATAATAATAATAATAATAATAATAATAATAATAATAATAATAATAATAATAATAATAATAATAATAATAATAATAATAATAATAATATAATAATAATAATAATAATAATAATAATAATAATAATAATAATAATAATAATAATAATAATAATAATAATAATAATAATAATAATAATAATAATAATAATAATAATAATAATAATAATAATAATAATAATAATAATAATAATAATAATAATAATAATAATAATAATAATAATAATAATAATAATAATAATAATAATAATAATAATAATAATAATAATAATAATAATAATAATAATAATAATAATAATAATAATAATAATAATAATAATAATAATAATAATAATAATAATAATAATAATAATAATAATAATAATAATAATAATAATAATAATAATAATAATAATAATAATAATAATAATAATAATAATAATAATAATAATAATAATAATAATAATAATAATAATAATAATAATAATAATAATAATAATAATAATAATAATAATAATAATAATAATAATAATAATAATATAATAATAATAATAATAATAATAATAATAATAATAATAATAATAATAATAATAATAATAATAATAATAATAATAATAATAATAATAATAATAATAATAATAATAATAATAATAATAATAATAATAATAATAATAATAATAATAATAATAATAATAATAATAATAATAATAATAATAATAATAATAATAATAATAATAATAATAATAATAATAATAATAATAATAATAATAATAATAATAATAATAATATAATAATAATAATAATAATAATAATAATAATAATAATAATAATAATAATAATAATAATAATAATAATAATAATAATAATAATAATAATAATAATAATAATAATAATAATAATAATAATAATAATAATAATAATAATAATAATAATAATAATAATAATAATAATAATAATAATAATAATAATAATAATAATAATAATAATAATAATAATAATAATAATAATAATAATAATAATAATAATAATAATAATAATAATAATAATAATAATAATAATAATAATAATAATAATAATAATAATAATAATAATAATAATAATAATAATAATAATAATAATAATAATAATAATAATAATAATAATAATAATAATAATAATAATAATAATAATAATAATAATAATAATAATAATAATAATAATAATAATAATAATAATAATAATAATAATAATAATAATAATAATAATAATAATAATAATAATAATAATAATAATATAATAATAATAATAATAATAATAATAATAATAATAATAATAATAATAATAATAATAATAATAATAATAATAATAATAATAATAATAATAATAATAATAATAATAATAATAATAATAATAATAATAATAATAATAATAATAATAATAATAATAATAATAATAATAATAATAATAATAATAATAATAATAATAATAATAATAATAATAATAATAATAATAATAATAATAATAATAATAATAATAATAATAATAATAATAATAATAATAATAATAATAATAATAATAATAATAATAATAATAATAATAATAATAATAATAATAATAATAATAATAATAATAATAATAATAATAATAATAATAATAATAATAATAATAATAATAATAATAATAATAATAATAATAATAATAATAATAATAATAATAATAATAATAATAATAATAATAATAATAATAATAATAATAATAATAATAATAATAATAATAATAATAATAATAATAATAATAATAATAATAATAATAATAATAATAATAATAATAATAATAATAATAATAATAATAATAATAATAATAATAATAATAATAATAATAATAATAATAATAATAATAATAATAATAATAATAATAATAATAATAATAATAATAATAATAATAATAATAATAATAATAATAATAATAATAATAATAATAATAATAATAATAATAATAATAATAATAATAATAATAATAATAATAATAATAATAATAATAATAATAATAATAATAATAATAATAATAATAATAATAATAATAATAATAATAATAATAATAATAATAATAATAATAATAATAATAATAATAATAATAATAATAATATAATAATAATAATAATAATAATAATAATAATAATAATAATAATAATAATAATAATATAATAATAATAATAATAATAATAATAATAATAATAATAATAATAATAATAATAATAATAATAATAATAATAATAATAATAATAATAATAATAATAATAATAATAATAATAATAATAATAATAATAATAATAATAATAATAATAATAATAATAATAATAATAATAATAATAATAATAATAATAATAATAATAATAATAATAATAATAATAATAATAATAATAATAATAATAATAATAATAATTAATAATAATAATAATAATAATAATAATAATAATAATAATAATAATAATAATAATAATAATAATAATAATATAATAATAATAATAATAATAATAATAATATAATAATAATAATAATAATAATAATAATAATAATAATAATAATAATAATAATAATAATAATAATAATAATAATAATAATAATAATAATAATAATAATAATAATAATAATAATAATAATAATAATAATAATAATAATAATAATAATAATAATAATAATAATAATAATAATAATAATAATAATAATAATAATAATAATAATAATAATAATAATAATAATAATAATAATAATAATAATAATAATAATAATAATAATAATAATAATAATAATAATAATAATAATAATAATAATAATAATAATAATAATAATAATAATAATAATAATAATAATAATAATAATAATAATAATAATAATAATAATAATAATAATAATAATAATAATAATAATAATAATAATAATAATAATAATAATAATAATAATAATAATAATAATAATAATAATAATAATAATAATAATAATAATAATAATAATAATAATAATAATAATAATAATAATAATAATAATAATAATAATAATAATAATAATAATAATAATAATAATAATAATAATAATAATAATAATAATAATAATAATAATAATAATAATAATAATAATAATAATAATAATAATAATAATAATAATAATAATAATAATAATAATAATATAATAATAATAATAATAATAATAATAATAATAATAATAATAATAATAATAATAATAATAATAATAATAATAATAATAATAATAATAATAATAATAATAATAATAATAATAATAATAATAATAATAATAATAATAATAATAATAATAATAATAATAATAATAATAATAATAATAATAATAATAATAATAATAATAATAATAATAATAATAATAATAATAATAATAATAATAATAATAATAATAATAATAATAATAATAATAATAATAATAATAATAATAATAATAATAATAATAATAATAATAATAATAATAATAATAATAATAATAATAATAATAATAATAATAATAATAATAATAATAATAATAATAATAATAATAATAATAATAATAATAATAATAATAATAATAATAATAATAATAATAATAATAATAATAATAATAATAATAATAATAATAATAATAATAATATAATAATAATAATAATAATAATAATAATAATAATAATAATAATAATAATAATAATAATAATAATAATAATAATAATAATAATAATAATAATAATAATAATAATAATAATAATAATAATAATAATAATAATAATAATAATAATAATAATAATAATAATAATAATAATAATAATAATAATAATAATAATAATAATAATAATAATAATAATAATAATAATAATAATAATAATAATAATAATAATAATAATAATAATAATAATAATAATAATAATAATAATAATAATAATAATAATAATAATAATAATAATAATAATAATAATAATAATAATAATAATAATAATAATAATAATAATAATAATAATAATAATAATAATAATAATAATAATAATAATAATAATAATAATAATAATAATAATAATAATAATAATAATAATAATAATAATAATAATAATAATAATAATAATAATAATAATAATAATAATAATAATAATAATAATAATAATAATAATAATAATAATAATAATAATAATAATAATAATAATAATAATAATAATAATAATAATAATAATAATAATAATAATAATAATAATAATAATAATAATAATAATAATAATAATAATAATAATAATAATAATAATAATAATAATAATAATAATAATAATAATAATAATAATAATAATAATAATAATAATAATAATAATAATAATAATAATAATAATAATAATAATAATAATAATATAATAATAATAATAATAATAATAATAATAATAATAATAATAATAATAATAATAATAATAATAATAATAATAATAATAATAATAATAATAATAATAATAATAATAATAATAATAATAATAATAATAATAATAATAATAATAATAATATAATAATAATAATAATAATAATAATAATAATAATAATAATAATAATAATAATAATAATAATAATAATAATAATAATAATAATAATAATAATAATAATAATAATAATAATAATAATAATAATAATAATAATAATAATAATAATAATAATAATAATAATAATAATAATAATAATAATAATAATAATAATAATAATAATAATAATAATAATAATAATAATAATAATAATAATAATAATAATAATAATAATAATAATAATAATAATAATAATAATAATAATAATAATAATAATAATAATAATAATAATAATAATAATAATAATAATAATAATAATAATAATAATAATAATAATAATAATAATAATAATAATAATAATAATAATAATAATAATAATAATAATAATAATAATAATAATAATAATAATAATAATAATAATAATAATAATAATAATAATAATAATAATAATAATAATAATAATAATAATAATAATAATAATAATAATAATAATAATAATAATAATAATAATAATATAATAATAATAATAATAATAATAATAATAATAATAATAATAATAATAATAATAATAATAATAATAATAATAATAATAATAATAATAATAATAATAATAATAATAATAATAATAATAATAATAATAATAATAATAATAATAATAATAATAATAATAATAATAATAATAATAATAATAATAATAATAATAATAATAATAATAATAATAATAATAATAATAATAATAATAATAATAATAATAATAATAATAATAATAATAATAATAATAATAATAATAATAATAATAATAATAATAATAATAATAATAATAATAATAATAATAATAATAATAATAATAATAATAATAATAATAATAATAATAATAATAATAATAATAATAATAATAATAATAATAATAATAATAATAATAATAATAATAATAATAATAATAATAATAATAATAATAATAATAATAATAATAATAATAATAATAATAATAATAATAATAATAATAATAATAATAATAATAATAATAATAATAATAATAATAATAATAATAATAATAATAATAATAATAATAATAATAATAATAATAATAATAATAATAATAATAATAATAATAATAATAATAATAATAATAATAATAATAATAATAATAATAATAATAATAATAATAATAATAATAATAATAATAATAATAATAATAATAATAATAATAATAATAATAATAATAATAATAATAATAATAATAATAATAATAATAATAATAATAATAATAATAATAATAATAATAATAATAATAATAATAATAATAATAATAATAATAATAATAATAATAATAATAATAATAATAATAATAATAATAATAATAATAATAATAATAATAATAATAATAATAATAATAATAATAATAATAATAATAATAATAATAATAATAATAATAATAATAATAATAATAATAATAATAATAATAATAATAATAATAATAATAATAATAATAATAATAATAATAATAATAATAATAATAATAATAATAATAATAATAATAATAATAATAATAATAATAATAATAATAATAATAATAATAATAATAATAATAATAATAATAATAATAATAATAATAATAATAATAATAATAATAATAATAATAATAATAATAATAATAATAATAATAATAATAATAATAATAATAATAATAATAATAATAATAATAATAATAATAATAATAATAATAATAATAATAATAATAATAATAATAATAATAATAATAATAATAATAATAATAATAATAATAATAATAATAATAATAATAATAATAATAATAATAATAATAATAATAATAATAATAATAATAATAATAATAATAATAATAATAATAATAATAATAATAATAATAATAATAATAATAATAATAATAATAATAATAATAATAATAATAATAATAATAATAATAATAATAATAATAATAATAATAATAATAATAATAATAATAATAATAATAATAATAATAATAATAATAATAATAATAATAATAATAATAATAATAATAATAATAATAATAATAATAATAATAATAATAATAATAATAATAATAATAATAATAATAATAATAATAATAATAATAATAATAATAATAATAATAATAATAATAATAATAATAATAATAATAATAATAATAATAATAATAATAATAATAATAATAATAATAATAATAATAATAATAATAATAATAATAATAATAATAATAATAATAATAATAATAATAATAATAATAATAATAATAATAATAATAATAATAATAATAATAATAATAATAATAATAATAATAATAATAATAATAATAATAATAATAATAATAATAATAATAATAATAATAATAATAATAATAATAATAATAATAATAATAATAATAATAATAATAATAATAATAATAATAATAATAATAATAATAATAATAATAATAATAATAATAATAATAATAATAATAATAATAATAATAATAATAATAATAATAATAATAATAATAATAATAATAATAATAATAATAATAATAATAATAATAATAATAATAATAATAATAATAATAATAATAATAATAATAATAATAATAATAATAATAATAATAATAATAATAATAATAATAATAATAATAATAATAATAATAATAATAATAATAATAATAATAATAATAATAATAATAATAATAATAATAATAATAATAATAATAATAATAATAATAATAATAATAATAATAATAATAATAATAATAATAATAATAATAATAATAATAATAATAATAATAATAATAATAATAATAATAATAATAATAATAATAATAATAATAATAATAATAATAATAATAATAATAATAATAATAATAATAATAATGATAATAATAATAATAATAATAATAATAATAATAATAATAATAATGATAATAATAATAATAATAATAATAATAATAATAATAATAATAATAATAATAATAATAATAATAATAATAATAATAATAATAATAATAATAATAATAATCATAATTTCATAGCACCGTTAATGCTATTAAATTGACGTGTCTCCATGATAATCTCAACTTTATTAATGGTGCAGTTTTTAGTTAATGCCTTTATGGCAGTTTGTGTGGAATATTTTGTTGCTAAGTCGCATAACAGTTCATCTGAAATGTATACGGTTTCTAAAGCTTTAGTTAAATTTTTTATTTCGCTGCAATAATCGTTGGCAGTTTTATTGTTATGTTTTAAATTTAAATGTTGAGTTCTCGTTGTACCTTCGTAGTGAACCGACATTTTTTTTACACACATACTAAACAAACAAAATCATAAAAAAATAATCGTAATACATATTTAACCTTGATCAATAAGCTTTAATTGCATTGCAAATATTTTTTACGTAGTCATATATAACAAAAACAAAAAAAACACAAACAAAGTGCCCTTGAGGAATACTCTATACGAGTAACTCAAACAACTAAGTCTGAAGTGAGTTATAACGGCAGATATGCCTATTTTACTCTGATAACAATAATAATCAAAAAATTTGATGATAGACTTACTGAGAGTTCTGAAGCTCTTAATGAAAATAATAAAAATAAAAAAATCTGATGATAGACTTTTTCTAACGGCAAAGCCACTTTTTCGACAGCGATCAACTTCGCTTTGTCCAATGTCAACTAGTGATACATTAACATTACAGTTGCCTAGTACTTCTTCATATAAGTCAGCAATATCATCCCTTCCGGCTCGTTTTCATCACTTAACAAAGTTATCACTATAGATAACAGTACCTCAAATCCCAAGGTACAAGTATGAATGGACATATATATATAACCGTGGTAAAGCGTGGGCGAAGCCCGAATTCGTATAAAATTTCATCTGCTGCAAAGATTTCAAAATCGTTTTTCATTATTGCAACACAATAGCGACAAGCCCGCTGCATCATCCCAAAAGCCTTAATATAATTAACAGAGAAATGGTCCCCAAACGCTATTTCGGGTTGAAATGGAGCCGAATGACATACAATTGAAAAAAAATTAATCTAACTCAATTTATAGCATAAAATTTTTCTTACACCGAAAAATCGCAGTTTAAGAGCCACGTAAGCGTTCAGGACCAAATTGCCAAGAATATGACCATACAAAAACTTACTTCAATTTACCTACAGTTTGTGATATCTGCGGTGAATATATTGGTACCGTTAGCTGCACTAAGCCAAAAATTCAATCAGAAAAAAATTAAGTAATTGTGTAGGTATCACACCGCTAACTATAAAGGATGCCCTGTATATTCTTTCGTTAAGCAGGCTATGCGTCGAAAACATAAATTAGCTCCAGCTCAACCAGTAAACGTGTACTCCACTTCTTTTGCTCAAATTAGCCAACCGGTTACTTCACGTGTATCGTATGTCGATGCTGCTAAGACTAGTTCTGTTCCCCCACAAAATGTTTCACCGCTAAATAACTCAACGAATGCAAGCTCAAGCTTTAACTTTAGTCGCCTTGAAGCTACTATTGAAAATCTGATGCTAACTATAAACAACTTTACAACAAATATGACTACCATTATGCAAGAAATGCTGTGAATGCAGAATACACTGCTTAAAACATTAGTTAACAAGCCATGAACATGTTAAAAATATGTTTCTGGAACGCAATTGGATTCGCCAACATAAAAACGAACTTGAGCACTTCCTCATGGAAAAAAATATTGAGTCTCTGTGATTCATTTGACCTCGAGAATTTTATTTAAAATAAATGGTTACACTCTTCATGATACATGACCCGATAGGGAGAGCATGCGGTGTATCAGCAATTCTAATTAAGTCGATACTCAAGCATTATATTATTGACAACATTTCGTCGGTTTGTTTCTGCTTTGATGTATGCGACATTAAAAAAAGTTAAATTATTGATTGATTATATATGAATAATGTGTCCTCTTTTGAAATTCTTTATCATTAATTTTTATCGGCTTGTTTTTGAAATTATGTTTAAGTCAAAGAAAAATGCGACTGCTGCTCTTTGGTGAGCTACTGTAAGTCTATTGTAATAAACATTAAATTAAACTTCAAAAAAACTTCAATTGCTTAACCATACAAATAAGCCAATTTTTTAAATTAAATAAAGACATTATGTCAAAAAAATATATTTCAGTATTTCATTAAATAAAACTTTTACTGCTTTTAATTTTTTAAGAATTTTTTGAAAATTACTAATTGTTTCACTTTTAACTGGTATGTCATTATTATGTTCTTTTATAATTTCTGCTTTGTTTAAAATATTCCTCCTATCCATTAGTGAATTTATAAAAAATTAATTATTACTTATTAAAGTCATATTTTGTCTAGGCCATATGTTCTACCAGCATATTTCTTCTTTAAATTTCTATGGTGCATTTTATAAAATTATTGTTATTAAACTCATTTAAATTTATCTTTAAATTAATATTTTCCTGTAAAACTTCTACCTCAAAAAAGGTCGTTTTAATTATTCTGATGTTTCTCTTTATATAACCATCTTAATCCACGGACAGTTTCCTCCTCTATTCTAGTTCCATTTAAAATGTCATCTTCATTTCTCGCACTCCTATGGCTTCTAAGATTTTTATTATTTGTAGTATAAGTAGGTCTTCTTCTTCATAAATTGCCTTTTTTTAGACTTTTTTTGGTTTCCCTATCCATTGTAAAGGACAAAATTAAAAGCTTTTAATTCATTTAATAATTAGTGATCTTGTAAAAAATTAATAATTTATGCAAAAAGAAAAATTCATTTAGTAATACAATATAATTAATGTAAACAAATTTTATTTAAGTAATACAATATAATTTCACATTTCATTATAAGCCACATTTCAGATGCTGCTTGTGGGTTTGCATTTACTGCTCTTTAAAGAGGGAAAATACGCGTTCAACAAAAAAGGGTACAAGAAAAAATCTTAGTTAGTTTGAGAATGTGCGTTAGGATATTTCATCATGTTCTGTGTGTGTGAGTTGTGTTTGCATTAGCTAACTTACCTACCTGAAATTTTATGTGTGGGCTTGTGTTCATTAGTCAGTTATATTGTTATGGAAAGAACAAATATACTTACATATGCTTTTGATCAAATAAATAAAAACAAATTTTGCATTTAAATCATAATATAAATTTTATTTAAAAATCTTTTATATTTCTTTTACTTTTGAGATATAGGTTTATACTAAAAAAAATTTTTATATAAATTAAAAAGTTTTTGAGTTAATAAATACTCATTGTAATGTAATTTAGATGCACATATGTTAAAATCTTGAATATAATCCTTTGTTATTATATCACAATCATATTTATGCAAGTCATTACGATAATATATGAAAGGAGTGTAGACATTACTATACATTCTTAATTCGTTTATCATTCTCGGGAATAATTTCTTGTGGTCTTATAAATATTTTTTTTTAATGCATGTATTTATTTATTGTATCTTCAAATATGAACTAACAATAAGTATTCAAATCTTAAATCTAAAATATAATTATTAGGCCCCAACACTGTCGGACATAAACTTAGTGATAGTTATAAATAATACATAAGTAGTGATAATCAAAAAGGAAAAAAAAGTATTTCAAGTAGTCCCATCTGGAGTGTTGAGTATAAGAGCCCTTGTGTCCCTCTTTTTTAGGCGGATGTGTCCAGTAAAGTTCAAAATATTACGAGCAAGCGGATTAGGATGTGATTCGAGTTTTGTTAAATATTTGCCTGCGTATTTTGCAATTTCTTCAATCACTAGTGGCATATTCAAATCACGATGTATATTTGAATTTTTGATGTACCATGGAGCCGAAGTTATTATACGTGAAATTTTGTTTTGCCTTCGTTGGATTCTCTCGACATTGGAAGCTGAAGCAGTGCCCCATAGTTGAATTCCGTAGCACCATATAGGTTTCAAAAGTGACTTGTATATCAAAGTTTGCAATCTAGACTGAGAGTTGAATTTCTACCAATCAGCCAATGTACCTAAGCTAATTTAAGTTTCATTTGTGTTAGCTTAGAATCAATGTGTTGTTTCCATGTAAGCCGTCGATCAAGGTGTATACCAAGGTATTTTACATGTGAATGTTGAGGAACAATTTGATTATTGATTCTAATGGGGGAACAAGTATCTTTTCGTAGGGTAAATGGTACCTCCGTACACTTCTGCTCATTTACTTTAATTCTCCATAACTTTAACCATAGTTCCAGTTGGGTAATATGTTCCTGAAGATATCGGAATGCCTCGTGAGGGGTTACGTGCATGCTAAAAAGGCTGTATCATCGGCAAAAGTAGATGTATGGATTTTAGTGCTAACAGGCATATCACAAATATAAATCAAATACAAAACTGGTCCCAGTATACTCCCCTGTGGCACACCGGCAGATATAGATTCGGGAACACTCATGAGGTCTCCTTCCACAACAATGAATTTCCGGGATAGAATATAACTTTCCAATAGCTTTAGAAAATTTATTGGTAGATATGTCTTCAATTTTAAAATTAGGCCTTCATGCCATACTTTATCAAATGTCTGAGAAACATCAATAAAGAGAGTAGAACAATACTTCTTTTCTTCAAATGTTCTTTTTATAACTTGAACTAATCTATGCGTTTGTTCAATGGTACTATGCTGACTTCTAAAACCAAATTGATGGTCTGGTATGCACCCACTATCAGTTAGAATTGGGGATAATTTTGTCATGAGCAGCTTTTCGAAAAGCTTTGATATTGTTGATAGTAAACTTATTGGCCTGTAAGACTCAGCTTTAGTAAGATCTTTGCCCGGCTTTGGAATCATTTTGACCTTGACAAGCTTCCAGCTGTGTGGATAATACTCTAGTCGTAATATGGCATTAAAAATAAATAGTAAGATTCTAGTTGCAGTGCGAGGCAGATTCATCAGCATCTTGTTGCTAATACCATCAATACCTGGAGCTTTCTTCGGGTTGAGCTCAGCAATTAGCTTATGTACATCACGCATCTTACACTTTAAGGCTCGAGGGGGAAGAGGAACTACACTCGGCAAATGAGCAACACCAGTACATGTATTTGGGGTAGATACGGATTTTAAATGCTCGGCAAATATTTTACCTTTTTCAGTATCGCTTCTTGCCCAATCACCGGTCGAAGTCCGCAGAGGTGGCTTAAACTCAACGGGTCTTTTAAGCTTTTTAGCAGCGCGCCACAAAGAGAAATTAGATGCTGGTGTGACATCAAGACCTTCCAGATAATTTTTAAAACATGCAGTTTTCTCAGATGCAAGCAACTCTTGGAGTCGTCTCGTGCACTCTTTAAATCTAATTTTATTTTGGGGTGATCTGCGCTGTTGTCATTCCCTTCTAGCTCTTCTTTTTTCACGTACGAGACGTTCAATGTCTGAAGAATAAATTTTATTAAACCCAGTCTGCGGATGAGAGGTAGTGGCATGTTCAGCAGCCTGTTTAATATTCTCGTTGAGATTGGCAATGTTAGATTCAATATCATTTGGTATTCTTAGCTTAATATTTTCTGTACAATGAGTACTAGGGTATTTTTTGAACCCCAGCCAATTAACACGATTTATCATCTTCATATATGGATGAGGTAAGTCACTTCTTAGTGAGCTACAGATTGTAACGATCGTGGAAGAGTGATCGGACGAGAGATCTAGGGAAGCTTCAAAGTGAATTAATTCCCTAAAACTGCTTTTTATGACGCCAAAGTCTATAACATCCGGATTTTTTTGTATGTCAGTAGGCCAATAAGTGGGTTCCCCACTCGAAATAATATCCAAGCTCATTTTTAAAATTGTGTTGAACAATGCTCGACTTCCGGGGGTAATAAGACGCGAACCGCAGAACGTATGCTTAGCATTGTAGTCGTCAGCTGGTACAAAACAAGGTCCAAGAGATTTATAGAATTTCTCGTATTGATCCTCAGTGATTGAAAATCTAGGAGGGGAGTAAATTGAAGATATCACGAAATTTGAACAAAAATTCTCAATGCAGATGTTTGCTGCTTGTAGATGTTCTTCACAAATGTTGTCAAGAATATACTGCTTGAGTCTTGACTTTATTAGAATTGCTGATCCACCGCATGCTCTCCCTCTAGTGTCCTTTGTATCATATAATGTGTATCCATTCATTTTAAAGAGGCTTCTAGAAGTCAAATGAGTCTCAGAGACCAACATTACATCAATATTTTTTCCGTAAGGAAGTGCTCAAGTTCATTTTTATGTTGGCGAATGCCGTTTGAGTTCCAGAAACATATTTTTAACGTGTTCATGGCTTGTTAATTAATGCTTGAAGCAGTGTATTCTGCATTCGTAGCATTTCTTGCATCATGCTTGTCATATTTGTTGTAAAGTTGTTGATAGTTTGCACAAGATTTTCAATAGTGGCTTCAAGGCGATTAAACTTAAAGCTTGAGTTTGTATTTGTTGAATTATTTAGTGGGGAAACATTTTGTGTGGGAATTGAATTTCTCTTAGCAGCATCTGCATACGATACACGGGAAGTAACTGGTTGGCTTATTTGCGCAAAAGTGGCTGAGGAAGCGTTTGTTGTTTGAACTGGAGCTAATTTAGGTTTTTGCACCATAGTCTTCTTTACGAAAGAGTACACAGGACAACCTCTGTAGTTAGCGGTGTGATTACCTCCACAATTACTGCATTTTTTTCCGCTTGATCTTTTGGTTTAGTACAACTAGCTGTGCCGTGTAATTCGCCGCACACAACACAAACAGTGGGTAAATTGCAGTAAGTTTTTGTATGGCCATATTCTTGGCAATTATGGCACTGCACGGGACCTGAACGCTTATGTGGCTCTTCAACTGTGATTTTTGTGTATAAAAGGTATTTTAGGCTATAAATAGGATGAGTTTTATTTTTTCTTAATTTTATATCATTCGGCTCCAGTTCAACTTGAAATAGGGGTTGGGGTACCTTTTCTCTGCTTATTATGTTAGAAACATTTTTTACCTTAAATCCCTGGAGGACGAGTGCATCTTTTATTTCTTCAGGAACAACATAGGAATCTATGCCCTTCAATACGATCTGCAGGCCTTTAGCACTCTTAAGCTGGTATGTGTAGATGCTTGTTTTATTTTCTTCAAATTCAGAAACCATTTTGCGGAAATCTTTTCGTCATAAATTTGAATTTTCGTTTCATCGATGTTGCCACGTTTTATTGGGACAATGTGAAATTTATTTTTACCAATGACCGATATTAATTTTTTAATAAGGGCATTTGAATTTTTCTCTCTCAAATAGATTGGTGGCGGCTTGGATGTTTTATTCGAGGATACATCGGGTTTGTCGTTTTCATCTTGCAAAATTTTAAAGCGGTTTTGGCGATTAGTTGAGGCTGCGCTGTTATCCCTAGATATTTTTGGAGCAGATGAAATTTTTGAAGAATTCGGGCTTCGCCCACGCTTTACTACGGTTATATATCTGTCCATTCCGACTTGTACCTTGAGTTTCGGGCCGCTGTTATCTGTAGTGATAACTTTGTTAAGTGATGAACACGAGCCTGAAGGGGATGATATTACTGGCTTATATGAAGAAGTACTAGGCAACTGTAATGTTAATGCATCTTTACTATTTGGCATTGGACAAAGCGAAGTTGATCGCTGACGAAAAATTGGCTTTGCCGTTAAAAAAAGGTTTTCATCAGATTTATTATTTATATTTTTTTCATTAAGAGTTTCAGAACTCACAGCAAAATAAGCATTTCTGCCGTTAGAACTCACTTCAAATTTTTTTGTATTTGAAGCACTCATACAAAGAATTCCTCAAGGGTTATTCGTTTGTGTTGTTTGGTTTGCGGTCTTTTTTTGTTTTTGTTATTTATGATTGTTTATTTGTTTCGAGGTACAAATTGTATTCCTCAATGTAACTTTGTTTATGTTTTTTTTTTGTTTGCGGTTATTTTTTTTCTGTTATTTTTACTATGTAAAAAAAATATTTGGAAAGCATAAAGCTTATTTATTAAAGTCAGTATGTACCTATTACGAATAATATGCACTACGAATATTTTTTTGTATAATTTTTTGTTTGTAAGTGAAATTCCGCTAATCGACTGTTCGCTATGAAGGTACCACGAGAACTTATCAATATGACAACTATAACCATCTAATAGTTCCTGCAATTCAGCTGATGAAACCATTTCAGATAAAAGACAATGTAGCTCGCAAAAGGATGATTGAATAACTAATTGAAATTTGTCAGTAAAGTACTATTTATTATTAAAAAATGTTAAATGAGCAATAGTTTTCAGACGTTTTCAATGTCCACTTTATTAAGAGATGTATGTACGTATATATAATTTCTAGCTTGTTTATTTTCATTTTTTCAAAAAAAAAAAAAAACATTTTGTTACATTGTATATCTTTTGAATTTTATTGACATTACAATTTTTGCATTTAGTTACATTGTAGATATTGTAATAAGTTTGTGTTAGCTGTTTTGCTTCTTCTTCTGCTTCCATTTGTTGTCTTCTATAGTGCGAGCAGGAGCAGGTGTCTGGTCCACATGTTTCATTTTCGTTAAACCAACAACAATTGTTATAATGCTCTCTATATTTATTTTTCATTGTTTTCAAGCTGCTTGAAATTTCCAAATGTGTTTGAATATGGATGAGTCTATATTTGCCTACATCAGAAACAATATGAGAACATCTTTTTAACAAATTATATATATCTTTTAATATCATTCTAACTGCTGATTATGACTACATGAGTGCACTAAATGATTATGAATAACCATTAGTGTTGAAAGTTTCGTTATTTATACTCTAATAATTACTTACTTAATCATTCTTTTCTACTTTTTTAACAAAAAGATAACAAATATTTTTATCTTTTTATTTTATTTTTATTATCTGTTTTAAACTTACTATAAAATATAGAAAATTAGAATGATTTGAAATTTATTTGCTGGTGGTTCAGCGTTGTCTATATACATTTCATTGTTGCTGTAACAAATCATCAGTAGACTTCAACCACTCATTTTGAGTAGTCACAAACCTCTAATCTTATGCACAGACTTTCAAGAACTATTTGAGAATTCACAAATAATATTTTTGAAAATCACAAGAAAAATAAGCGTAGTAGGCTTAGAAACTAACACAAAAAAGCCAGCAAATAATTTATATTCGATTTAAATCTATTTTATTTTTCTACACCTTTATACAATTAGAAATCCGTTGCATAACAATAAAAGTAATTATAAGGCAAAATGAAAAATAAAATCTAAATTTAACATTTAAGAAATTCATTATTCGACATATTGTCAGAAGTTTATTTTAATTTGAAATTTATTTGCTGGTGGTTCAGCGTTGTCTATTTTGTGACTACTCAAAATGTGTGGTTGAAGTCTACTGATGATTTGTTACAGCAACAATGAAATGCATATAGACAACGCTGAAACACCAGCAAATAAATTTCAAATTAAAATAAACTTCTGACAATATGTCGAATAATAAATTTCTGAAATGAAAATTAGTATGGTTACAATAGTTTTCTTATTTCATTTGTAAGAGGAATATATTCAAACATTTTATCATGTATAATTAAACAATATGCGGATGTATTAGTTGGAATATTTTTCAAGGTTTTTAATTCAATACGAATAGCGATAGGTTCAGTTTTAACTGATTCATTTTGATGAGTAACATCTAAAACTATTATTGGCGCCATAGTTTTGAAGTTTTCTGGGGTTAATAATGGTTGGGAATCACCTGAATAATAACTTTGTTGAAATTTTAAGTACATATCGTATAGAATTGCAAAACAATTTCTGTCGAATTTAAGATTTAAATCATCATAAGGATGTGTAACAGAATTAAGATGCACTTTGATATCACTTAAATCGCAATGTTGAAACTTGTTGTCATCATTTCGAAGACCCAATAATAAAAAACGCAGTCTTTCGTTTTCGGTAGCTAGCTTAACATTCCATAAAACTGTTGTACTTTCTCGAAGTAAAGGATAGTAGTACATATCCCAACTTCTAAAACATATATTTAATGGGTGACGATTGTTTATTGTTTTAAACATCTGCAATTTGTACGCATCAGCAAGTTGTGGGACTTTCCAAGTAATATTTAAAATTGATAACTTAATTTTTTTCAGCTGTCGTTTGAGATTTAAGAACTTGTCTACCATCTTTAGATCTTGAAAGTACCAATTCATGCTTAGAATTAACTATAATTTTATTAAAGTCTTCAGCAAATCCGAGTAAATATTTTAGAGGTACACAAAAATTAAAATAACCCTTTTCAAGCGTAAGATCATCAATGTTAAAAGGAGACCATCCAGCATTTAGTAGACTGTCACTTTCAGATTTATTCAGCGATACATATTATTTTAGTTCTGTTGCAATACCCAAATGCCGTGTGCGATCAATTCCTACACCATTAATTTCATAACGAATTTCATCAAATAATTGTGCCATGAAATTATTTAAGAGACGTATGAATGCAGAAACTGTTGAATCTTCCTTTGTAGCAAGTCCATCTATGTATATAAGACTTTTATTTGGTAAAACATACAAATCTTGATTTCGAATCGCTATACGAATCTCATCATTATTTTTAAATGATTGTAAATATGATGTGTAGCTGTAGTACTCTTTCTTTCGGTTTTTGTAAAATGTTAACAATACTACTCATTGTTACTGTGTCTTTATGCTTTTACTTTTAGAAGAAACCTTAAACCTTTTTAAAAAACTCCTTATTAGCCTCACAAAGAATAATATTTTGTTTTTGTTCTATTATTTCTTTAATTTGTCGTTTTTCCTGTTTTTTTTTATTTATTGCAATTCGATAGCTTTTCGGTTTGGTGTTCCGTTGATAAGGTTTGAATGAATGGTGAATGCTTTTGCAACCCAGTTTTATTATATATAATCATTCTCTCATAGGCCCTAAATGCAATCATATTGATAGTTTTTCACCACGAAAATTAAATAATACTTAGTTGTTTTTTTATGGGAATTGTTAAAATTTAAGTTTAAAATTTTTAAACGCACTAATAATCCCAAATTAATATTTTACTTACTAAGTAAAATATTTTTTTAATAAAAATACATTGAAATTGATTATTAAGGGGTTTAGCTGGATCCTATGTGCATTTTGCTGTTGCTAATGCAGAACATCAGAGAACCTTTACCCAAAGTTTCTTAGAAAAACTAGAGTAATTATGTTATAAACTATCATTTAAACAAATGAGAGGCTCAACAACAAATACCAAAGTTGAAACAAGAACTCAATAATCAACATGTTTTTTATTTTCTTGCTTTACCATTTAACAATTCCCATAAAAAAACAACTAATTATTAAATCGACTGCACCTGATCAAAAAAAATACTTGTGTGGCAGCACTCTATACTTAAATAGCTGTTGTTGTTATTTACATATATTTTCTTTTTACATACTTTTACAATTACAATTTGAAGCTGAAAAAAAGTCAGCCAATGTATTAATGGTAAAGTAAGAAAATAAAAAAACATGTTGATTATTGAGTTCTTGTTTCAACTTTGTTTTTTTGTTGTTGAGCTTCTCATTTGTTTAAATGAAAGTTTATAACATTTTAACTCTAGTTGTTCTAAGAAACTTTGGGTAAAGGTTCCCTGATGATCTGCATTAGCAACAGTGAAATGTGCATATGATCCAGCTAAACCCCTCAATAAACAATTTCAATGTATTTTTAATAAAAAATATTTTACTTAATAAGTAAAATATTAATTTGGGATTATTAGTGCGTTTAAAAATTTTAAACTTAAATTTTAACAATTCCTATAAAAAAACAACTAATTACTAAATTGACTGCACCTGGTCAAAAAAATACTTGTGTGTCAATACTCTATACTTAAACAGCTGTTGTTTTTATTTATATTTATTCTCTTTTTACACACTCTTACAAATATAATTTGAAGCTGAAAAAAGGTCAGCCAATGTATTAATGGTAAAGTAAGAAAGTAAAAAACATGTTGATTATTGAGTTCTTGTTTCAACTTTGTTTTTTTGTTATTGAGCTTCTCATTTGTTTAAATGAAAGTTTATAACATTTTAACTCTAGTTGTTCTAAGAAACTTTGGGTAAAGGTTCCCTGATGATCTGCATTAGCAACAGTGAAATGTGCATATGATCCAGCTAAACCCCTCAATAATCAATTTCAATGTATTTTTAATAAAAAATATTTAACTTAATAAGTAAAATATTAATTTGGAATTTTTACTGCGTTTAAAAAAAATTTTAAATGAAAATTAATTAAGTTTCCGTCTTGATCAACGACTTTCAAAATAAGACTATTTATTATTCTTGAACTTACAGGTAAATATATTACATTAGTTGGAGCCTCAGTTATTTTGTATCCTGGACTGACGTTAAGTGAAAACTGATGCAAAATATGTGCAGACATGTTATTTATACATATATGATCCACCTACAATGTTACATTCAACGATATTGTATTAATTTTGGTTATATCTATTGTTTTATCAGAGTAATGTTCCACGCCAGGCTCTAAAACTTTTGTACTAAAACCAAATATGCATCCGATTGATCTCTTCTTATTAAAATAAATTGAATCTGTAGTACTTTTTATTAGGGTTTGCCAAAAACCGTGGAAATTAGAAAACCGCGGTTTCCGGTTTTAAACTACTAAAACCTGTCGGTTTTGTTTCGGTATCGGTTTTAAAAAGATACATGTATATAAATATGTGTGTATGGTGGAAAGATGAATGATGATTTAAAAATAATCATCCCTATCGTAAAAAACAAATGGAATTTTTCTTCATGTGAAATTTTCATTACACTCGAAGAGAAAAATGCTATCTTGAATATCCCGTGAAATTTTTCCCACCTATCAGTCCACGTAAATGTAAAAAAGGAAGAATTTTTGTAAAGCTTAAAAATTAATTGAAAATCGGACAAATTTAAGTTGAATATAATATCACACACATTTTAGATTATAAATGAAACTTATTTAACTTTAAAGTTGTACTCATGGAGACGCTTCTGTTGATTTAGCTATTTTTTTCATTAAGTATACCACCGTGGTGGTGAAATTTACTGTCTGTGATCCAAAGAGATTCATACACTATGAAAAAATGTGTTGTAGGGAATTATTGTTAACAATCGTAAGCGTTACTTATTAAAAATAAATAATTTAAGCTTTTAATATATAATTAGAAGAAAATTATCGAAATTATTCGATGTAAAAATTCAGTTCGCCTGCAAAAATAAAGTGAACAAAACCAAGGGAAAAGTGAAAAAATTCACGTGAAAAATATTCTCCTTTATCGTGGTTGGCGTATTTCAAATACGACTACGACTGTTTGGTAAAGAAGACTTCAACAGTTTTTCTTTAATCTATTAGCAAACAGTCGTAGTGGTATTTGAAATACGTAAACCACGATAAGGCAGATTATTTATGTTAAGGGGAACCAAAAAAGAGAAAATATTTTTGGGAAAAATTTTTCGAGAGAAAAAATTTTTACTATACGGGTGATAAAGTTTCTCTGGTTTGCATTCAATTCAGGTACTTATATTAGAAAAGCAACATTTAGTAGTGAGTATGTGTATAAAAACTTAAGAATAAAAGATTTATATTTAATTATGCAAGTAATAAAATTTCATAAACGTTAAAGCGTTCAATGTAGAGTCGTTTAAACGAAATCTTATTTTTGTGCAGAAGTTACCAGCGACAGAAAACACTCTTTCGCTTTGAGTTGAAGAGGGCTTTATTGTGTTATTGCCTTGTGAAGCAATAATATGTTGGTTGTTTTGCTGTTCGTTTTTTTATAAAGTACAAATTCTTGTCGAAGAATGCTAAAATGATCGTCTTTTTGCTTTACATCTGCTAGAGATTTTTTGATAACAGATTACAATTCCTCCTGCGAAGAATTGTTATAATTTTCTTAAAATTCAAAATTTTTTTACCTTTGATTGTTACAGAATGCTTAGTAATAATAATATTAAAGTAAAACTTAAAAACCGACGTTTTTCTGTCGGTTTCTACCAAGTGGCTAAATGTTTTTCATACAAGTTTCAAAATTTGAATGAAAAAAACTTGCCACTAGCTACAATTTTACTATGAATATGGCTCTTTGATTTTACTGGTAATGCAAATTAAATTTTATTAGCATTTAAAATTTACTAATTTTTTTCAGTAAAATTTGCTGACTTTTTTCAGTAATCAGTAAATTTACTGCTTACTGCAGTTTTTAATGCAGTACATATACATATGCTGCAGTGTGCCCATGTACTAACCAAATAAGTTTAATAAAACAAACAAAAACCAACAAATTCATCTGTATTTACAATATTGAAAGTTTTGATACTTTTAATTAATTAATTTAAAAAAAGATACTAAAAGCATAAGTACTTCCAACTTAAAAAAATTTTCATTACTAGATGTTTACACATCTCCTCTGTGATTTCTACCGATCTATGTATACTTTAAATTGTGGGCGTGGTTTAAATGATCTAAGGAGCAAGTTTTCATGTTCATCCCTATGCACATAAATATTAAAGTGTAATACAAATAGACAGAACTTTTCCAAATATTTTTTTTTTTTTTTTTTAATGCATGTTTATTATTTATTGTATCTTCAAATATGAACTAACAATAAGTATTCAAATCTTAAATCTATAAAAAAAAATTATTAGGCCCGACCAATGTCGGACATAAGCTTAGTGATAGTTATTAATAATACATAAGTAGTGATAAACAACAAAAAGAAAAAAGTGTTTTCAAGCAGCTTCATCATCTAGAGTGTTGAATATTAGAGCCCGTGTATCTCTCTTTTTTAAGCGGATGTGTCCAGTAAAGTTACAAATATTACGAGCAAGCGGATTAGGATGTGACTCGAGTTTTGTTAGGTATTTGCCTGCGTATTTTGCAATTTCTTCAGTCACTAGTGGCATATTCAAATCGCGATGTATATTTGAATTTTTGATGTACCATGGAGCCGATGTTATCATGCGTAAAATTTTATTTTGCCTTCGTTGAATTTTCTCTACATTTGAAGCTGAAGCAGTGCCCCATAGTTGAATTCCGTAACACCATATTGGCTTTAAAAGCGACTTGTATATTAAAAGTTTGCAGTCTAGGCTAAGTGTTGAATTTCTACCAATCAGCCAATGTACCTGAGTTAATTTAAGTTTCATTTGAGTTAACTTAGAGTCAATGTGGTGTTTCCATGTAAGTCGTCGATCAAGGTGTATGCCAAGATATTTCACATGTGAATGTTGAGGAACAACTTGATTGTTAATCCGAATGGGGGAGCAAGTATCTCTTCTTAGGGTGAACGTTATATGGACACACTTTTGTTCATTGACTTTAATTCTCCATAAGTTTAACCAAAGCTCCATCTGGCTAATGTGTTCCTGGAGTTTGCGAGATGCCTCATCAGGGTTTTCGTGCATACTAAGGCAGGCTGTATCGTCGGCAAATGTGGAAGTATGGATACTACTGCTCACAGGCATATCACAAGTATAAATCAAATATAAAACTGGTCCCAGTATGCTCCCCTGTGGCACACCGGATGAAATAGTTTCAGGCCTACTCGTAAAGTCTCCTTCCACAACAGTGAACTTACGGGAAATAATGTAACTTTCCAAAAGATTTAAAATGTTTATTGGTAAGTAAGTCTTCAATTTTAAAATTAGGCCTTCATGCCACACTTTATCAAATGCCTGGGAAACGTCAATAAAGAGCGCAGAGCAATACTTTTTTTCCTCAAAAGTTCTTCTTATAAATTGAACCAGTCTGTGAGTTTGTTCAATGGTGCTATGCTGACTTCTAAAACCAAATTGATGGTCTGGTATGCACCCACTACTAATTAGAATTTGGGACAATTTTGTTTTGAGCAGTTTTTCGAAAAGCTTTGACATAGTTGATAGTAGACTTATTGGCCTATATGACTCAGCCTTGGTTAGATCTTTGCCCGGCTTTGGAATCATTTTAACCTTGGCAAGCTTCCAGCTGTGTGGATAATACTCCAGTCGTAAAATGGCATTAAATATGAATAATAGGATTCTCATTGCAATACGAGGCAAGTTCATAAGCATCTGGTTACTAATTCCATCAATACCCGGAGCTTTCTTCGGGTTGAGTTCGGCAATTAATTTTTGTAAATCACGCGTCTTAAACTTTATGTGTTGAGGGGGTAGAGCGACTACATTCGGCAAATCAGCAACACCAGTACATATGTTTGGCGTAAAAACGGATTTTAAGTGCTCAGCAAATATTTTACCTTTTTCAGTATCGCTTCTTGCCCAACTTCCGGTAGATGTGCGTAGAGGTGGCTTATACTCAACGGGTGTTTTAAGCTTTCTAGCAGTGCGCCACAAAGAGTAATTAGACGCTGGTTTGACATCAAGACCTTCCAGATAATTTTTAAGAGATGCAGTTTTTTCAGATGCAAGCAACTCTTGGAGTCGTTTAGTGCATTCTTTAAATCTGATTTTATTTTGTGGTGATCTGTGCTGTTGCCATTCCCTTCTAGCTCTTCTTTTTTCACGTACGAGACGTTCAATGTCTGTAGAATAAATTTTATTAAACCCAGTCTGCGGATGGGAGTTAGTGGCATGTTCAGCAGCCTGTTTAATATTCTCGCTGAGATTGGCAATGTTAGATTCAATATCATCGGATGTTCTAAGCGTAATGTTTTCCGTACAATGACTACTGAGATATTTTTTGAACCCCAGCCAATTAACACGATTGATCATCTTCACATATGGGTCAGGTAAATTACTTCTTAATGGACTACAAATTCTAATGATCGTCGGAGAGTGATCGGACGAAAGATCAATAGAAGCTTGAACTTGAATTAAATCCCTAGAGATATTTTTTATGACGCCAAAATCTATAACATCCGGAATTTTTTGTATGTCAGTAGGCCAATAAGTGGGCTCCCCACTCGAAATGACATCCAAGCCCATTTTTGAAATAGTGTTGAACAATGCTCGACCTCTGGGGGTAATAAGACGCGAACCCCAGAACGTATGCTTAGCATTGTAGTCGCCAGCTGCTACAAAACAAGGTCCAAGAGATTTGTAGAAATCCTCATATTGATTCTCAGTGATTGAAAATCTGGGAGGGGAGTAAATTGATGATATAACAAAATTTGTACAAAAACTTTCAATGCCAATATTTGTTGCTTGTAGGTGTTCTTCACAAATGTTATCAAGAACATAGTGCTTGAGTCTTGACTTTATTAGAATTGCTGATCCACCGCAAGCCCTTCCTCTAGGGTCCTTTGTATCATATATAGTGTAGCCATAAATTTTAAAAAGACTTCTCGAAGTCAAATGAGTCTCAGATACTAACATTACATCAATATTTTTTTCCATGAGGAAGTGCTCAAGTTCATTTTT
This sequence comes from Tachina grossa, assembly GCA_949987645.1. Lineage (NCBI taxonomy): Eukaryota > Metazoa > Arthropoda > Insecta > Diptera > Tachinidae > Tachina > Tachina grossa. The sequence continues at coordinate 25,213 of CATLJX010000052.1, forward strand.
ATGTTGGCGAATGCCGTTTGCGTTCCAGAAACATATTGTTAACGTGTTCATGGCTTATTAATTAATGCTTGAAGCAGAGTATTCTGCATTCGCAGCATTTCTTGCATCATGCTAGTCATATTTGTTGTAAAATTGTTTATAGTTTGCACCAGATTTTCAATAGTAGCTTCAAGGCGATTAAAATTAAAGCTTGCGTCAGTATTTTTTGAATTATTTGGCGGGAAAACATTTTGTGTGGGAATTGAATTTGTCTTAGCAGCATCTGCATACGATACACGGGAAGTAACTGGTTGGCTCATTTGCGCAAAAGTGGCAGAGTAAGCGTTTGCTGATTGAGCTGGAGCTAATTTAGGTTTTTGCACTATAGTCTTCTTTACGAAAGAGTACACAGGACAACCTCTGTAGTTAGCGGTGTGATTACCTCCACAATTACTGCATTTTTTATCACTTTGATCTTTTGGCTTATTGCAACTAGCAGTGCCGTGTAATTCGCCGCACACAACACAAACGGAGGGTAAATTGCAGTATGTTTTTGTATGGCCATATTCTTGGCAATTATGGCACTGTACAGGACCTGAACGCTTATGTGGCTCTTCAACTGTGATTTTTCGGTACAAGAGGTATTTCAAATTATAAATTGGATGCGTTTCATTTTTTTTCAATTTTATATCATTAGGCTCAAGTTCAACACGAAATAGGGGTTGAGGAATCTTCTCTCTATTTATTATATTGGACACATTTTTTACCTTAAACCCCTGGAGGACGAGTGCATCTTTTATTTCTTCGGGAACAACATAAGAATCTATGCCCTTCAATACGATCTGCATGCCTTTAGCGCTCTTAAGCTGGTATGTGTAGAAGCTTGTTTTATTTTTTTCAAATTCAGCAACCATTTTGCGGAAATCTTTTTCGTCATAAATTTGGACTTTAGTTTCATCGATGTTGCCACGTTTTATTGGAACAACGTGAAATTTATTCTCACCAATGACCGAAATTAATTTTTTAATAAGGGCATTTGAATTTTTTTGTCTCAAATATATTGGTGGCGGCTTGGATATTTTATTCGAGGCTACCTCGGGTTTGTCGTTGTCATCTTGCAAAATTTCGAAGCGGTTTTGGCGATTAGTTGAGGCTGCGCTGTTATCCCTAGACATTTTTGGAGCAGATGAAATTTTTGAAGAATTCGGGCTTCGCCCACGCTTTACCACGGTTATATATCTGTCCATTCCGACTTGTACCTTGAGTTTCGAGCCGCTGTTATCTGTAGTGATAACTTTGTTAAGTGATGAACACGAGCCTGAAGGGGATGATATTACTGGCTTATATGAAGAAGTACTGGGTAACTGTAATGTTAATGCATCATTACTATTTGGCATTGGACAAAGCGAAGTTGATCGCTGACGAAAAATTGGCTTTGACGTTAAAAAAAGACTTTCATCAGATTTATTATTTATATTTTTTCCATTAAGAGTTTCAGAACTCACAGTAAAATAAGCATTTCTGCCGTTAGAACTCACTTCAATTTTTTTTGTATTTGAGGCACTCATACAAAGAATTCCTCAAGGGATATTCGTTTGTGTTTTTTTTTGTTTGCGGTCTTTTTTTGTTTTTGTTATTTATGATTGTTTATTTGTTTAGAGGTACACATATATAGCATTCCTCAATATCACTTTGTTTAATTTTTTTTGTTTGCGGTTTTTTTTTGTTTTTGTTATTTTTACTATGTAAAAATATTAGCAAAGCATAAAAGTTATTTATTAAAGACAGTATGTACCTATTACGAATAATATGTACTACGAATATTTTTTGTTTGTTTAATTTTTTGTAAGAAAAATTCCGCTAATCGACTGTTCGCTATGAAGGTACCACGAGAACTGATTTTCCAAATATGCTGCTAGATAATTTATATACAGTTGTATTAATAACAATAGAACTGACGAATGCATAAAAACATACACATTTAAAATAAAAGAGACAACAACAAGATATTTGATATAAAAATACAGTTAGAAAATTATTCAATGTAAACACAACCCGCACAGACATACATAACATGATGAAACATCTTAACGCACACAAACACAATAACCAGTAGAAATTTATCACTTGTGATTGCATAAATAGAAAAAGATAAAATAAAGATACGAAATATTTAAAAAAATTCCCCTCAACAAAATTTTCATCGTAATAAAGGGTGGGCCAAAAGAAACCAAGGGGTGTAAAAGTTTAATAACTTTTTTGTTTATTAATTTTTTTTTATTTTTTCTTTCAGATTATATAGACAACACTTGGAGAATTTATAATGGAGAGGTTCACAACTGAACAGAGAACCAGAAGAATAGAATTTTATTATTTAAACCAGAGATCAATTATTTTAACGCAAAGAGCATATCGTCGACATTTTAACGTCAGAATTTCGCCCTCTGAAGCGATGATTCGTTGCTTAGTTAATCGTCATCACCAACATGGCAGCGTAAGAGATTTGTCTCGAACCGGTAGACCACGTTTAAGTCACACTGCGGAAAATATTGAACGAGTACAGCAAAGTGTTAACGAAGCACCAGAAACATCTGGCAGAAGGCGTTCTGCTCAGCTAGAAATGTCTCGTACGTCACTACGGCGCATTTTAAAAAAAGATTTACAGTTATACCCATATGAGGTGCAATTGGCCCAAGAATTAAAACCCGCAGATCATCGGCAACGTCTAAATTTTGCAGTTAAATTTCAAGAGTTGGCCAGAAATGAAATCAACTTTATTGAAAATTTGATTATGAGTGATGAAGCTCATTTTCATTTGAATGGCTTTGTTAATAAGCAGAACTGTAGGTTCTGGGGTTCTCAAAATCCAAGAGGCATTCATCAACGCCAATTGCACCCCATCAGGTGTACAGTATGGTGTGGGATCACATCTGAAAATGTCATTGGGCCCTACTTCTTCGAGAATGAAGATGGAAGTGCTGTAACCGTAAATGGAAGAGCGGTATCGGTTTATGATAGACAATTTTTTACGTCCTGCTCTTGAAAACAGACCTGGTATGTAGTTTCAGCAGGACGGAGCCACTGCCCATACTGCCCGAGACACAATGGCACTTTTAAGTCAAATTTTTGGAGAGCGAATAATTTTTCGAAATTCGGAAATTATTTGGCCAGCGCGATCGCCAGATTTGACAGCACCCGACTATTTTCTTTTGGGTTTTTTGAAGGAGCGAGTATATGTGAACAAGCCAGAGACAATCCTTGAACTCAAGGCAAACATTGTTGCAGAAATTCGAACGCTACAGCCACAAGTTTTGAAAGATGTTATTGAAAATGCTCTAAAAAGAGCCCATCAGTGCGAAGCTGAAAACGGTGGTTATTTAAGAGACATCATTTTTCATACTTAGTGTAAAAAAATTTCCATTTTGTATATTATATAATCTGAAAGAAAAAATAAAAAAAGTTAATAAACAAAAAAGTTATTAAACTTTTACACCCCTTGGTTTCTTTTGGCCCACCCTGTATAATACAATTTCCTAGTGCACACAAACACAATAACATATAGAAATGTATTACTTGTAAGTGAATAAAATAGAAAAAGATAAAATAAATATACGAAATATTTAAAAAATTCCCCTCAACAAAATTTTCATTTCAAATTATCTTCCCTTAAAACTAATAGTGATGGAGCAAAATAACAAAACGGCCATACCTAGCATGATGTGCACTTTTACATTACACCACCACATGGCAACACTTAGCGTGATGTGGCCTTTTATATTGATCCTTATGGCACATTTTGGCCCCAGACCATCATAAACACACTACTTTTCTACGTTATGAGAAAATGTATTGTGCCACGTATGAATATAATGTACACGTTTGCGATGATATAGAATACAAACATTCACAATTTCATTGCTTAAGAAATATAAAAAACTAAAAATGATAACTGATTTAAGCACTTTGTTATGTGTGCAGCAGAACATTTTTGCACTTTTATTTCTGCAATCTAGCACTTTTAATCTTCCATCTTATGGTAATACTGCCTCTTAGGGCCAATTTTACTAACTTACTTAAGTATCAATTAATATTTCAATAATTTTTCCATACAAAAATTAATGAAAATCGACAAATATGAATCGATTTTGTATGCGCTTGATTTAGCTCATGCTCTTGAGTGTGTAATGAGCGTGTAAATGCGAACACTGATGAAATAACATGAAATGTTTATAATGTTTAGTGATGTACGAAAGTGGATGAAGGAAAAGTATGATAAAATTTTCATTTGCTCATTGCACTTGCATTAAGCTATGTTAAAAGATTGGAACATGCATTTCTTCAGAAACAGTACTTACCTCTTCACATAGTGCCAACATTCGACGTGTACTTTCCAGTGACTATAAGAAACAAATAAAATAAAGTTAGGTAAGCATTATTAGCATTAACATATGTGATATGTATTCTTAACTTATTCAGGTTGCTTTAAGCTAAATGAGGAATGTATTTATGTGGTTTATTTTGTTTTAGATGCTCGTAGTAAGGCATTTAAGGGTTTATGCTAATAAAACTGCAATTATTTTTATTTCATATTTTGAAATAAAATGATTAAAATATTAAGACAGTAGTTTACTTAGAATAAAGATAATATTAAACACAAAGCAATATAAAACATATAAAAAAACTACTACTTCGTTTGAAATAAGTAAATTAACAATATGCCAAAATCGACTTTATGCGAAAAAGAACTTTTTTATTGTTGAGAATGCTTCTTTAGGGCTTCAGCAGCAACTTTTGTGCTGTGAGTTTTTCATTATTCCGTTATTTAAAAAATTACCACCGTTATTTTTAGGTTATTGAAGAAAATCAAAATTTTGGCCTTTAAATTTCCGGAATTCGATCAAATAATGTTTAACAAATTTGTACAAAATCCTTCGGCGAGTATTTTTGCTGAACATATAAACTCATAGCATTTGCAAATTCAGAGTGTTTTGATACATTATTACCGCTATCTAGCGGTAATAATTTGTACTAATTATATTCTGCAATTTGAAAGGTTATTTGAATACATTTTCATTAAAAAAAATTTTGAAAATCAGTTGAAAAATAACCGAATGAGAAAGGAAGAGCTATAAGATAATTAAGTTAGTATCTCTATAAAAACAATTTAAAGAACCTTTACAAATTTGATACTCTTTTAAACGTTTTTTTAAATAAAATGCAAAAGAAAAAAAAACCACGGCCGTTTTAATTGACTTTCAGTTAATCAGTAAAATTTAGAATTATAAAAGAGAATAACATTACAAATGTAAAAATTTATAACGGGCTACTTACAGTGAAATAATTTGAGGAAGACGAGGTACAAGGAGAACTTTTGAATATCATCTATTTTATTAAATAAATAAAATATTAATTTGGGATTATTAGGGCGTTTAAAAATTTTAAACTTAAATTGTAACAATTCCCATAAAAAACCGTAATTATTAACTTGACTGCACCCGGTCAAAAAAAATACTTGTGTGGCAACACTCTATTGTTAAATAGCTGTTGTTGTTATTTACTTTTATTTTCTTTTATATACTCTTACGACTACAATTTGAAGCTGCAAAAAGTCAGCCAATGTAGAAATGGTAAAGTAAGAAAATAAAAAACATGTTGATTATTGAGTTCTTGTTTCAACTTTGTTATTTGTTATTGAGCGTCTCATTTGTTTCAATGAAAGTTTATAATATAATAACTCTAGTTGTTCTAAGAAACTTTGGGTAAAGATTCGCCGATGATCTGCATTAGCAACAATGAAATGCGCATAGGATCCAGCTAAACCCCATTGCAATGTATTTTCAATAAAAAAATATTTTACTTAATAAGTAAAATATTAATTTGGGATTTAGTGCGTTTAAAAATTTTAAACTTAAATTGTAACAATTCCCATAAAAAAATACATTAATTATTAACTTGACTGGACCCGGTAAAAAAATACTTGTGTGGAAACACTCTATTGTAAAATAGCTGTTGTTGTTATTTACATTTATTTTTAACCCCCGACTAAAAAAAGGGGTGTTATAAATTTGTAGTGTGTGTCTGTCTGTGTCCACGTACAGGCCAAACGGCTTGACCGATTTTCATTTAGTTTTTTCTGTTCGAAAGATGACTTGATCGAGAGGGTTCTTAGCTATGTTTGAAAAAAATCGGTTAAGCTGTTTAGAAGATATAACATCTTTTCTGAAAAAAGTCGAGGATTTTTAAAATTTTTAATTTTTGTTATATTGTACATACTCTTACGACTACAATTTGAAGGTGAAAAAAAGTCAGTGAATGTAGCAATGGTAAAGTAAGAAAATAAAAAACATGTTGATTATTGAGTTCTTGTTTCAACTTTGTTTTTTTGTTGTTGAGCTTCTCATTTGTTTAAATGAAAGTTTATAACATTTTAACTCTAGTTGTTCTAAGAAACTTTGGGTAAAGGTTCCCTGATGATCTGCATTAGCAACAGTGAAATGTGCATATGATCCAGCTAAACCCCTCAATAATCAATTTCAATGTATTTTTAATAAAAAATATTTTACTTAATAAGTAAAATATTAATTTGGGATTATTAGTGCGTTTAAAAATTTGAAACTTATTTTTTTTCGTTTGTTTTTTATTTAGTAAATTATTTGAGAACAGATAGATGATAATTAATAAGAGATTGATAATTAATAAGCATGCATAAAGTGCCGGGTAGAATATCTACTGCCGGCACAATAGTAAATGAAATGTAAGTATATTTGCTTAACCCATTTTTTATAATTCGTTTCACTAGCATAAATTACAGTTTTTTAAATGTTAATTCTATTTTTGTAATGAATGAATAAAATTTGCCGAAAATGGTCTTGAAAGTTTTTTGTGCGGCACAAAATGAGCTGAATATTATGCCTTGAAATTCAACTTAGTTGTTGATAACTATAATATCTAAAATTCTGCTGTGGTGCTTGAAGATTACATTCCTACTTCGAAAGTCATATGTGAATGAAGGTGAAAAATCGATTTTTTTTTCAATTTTTCCCTTTTTTAACATTTTCCAAATTTTCTTGTTAAAAAAATGTGATCGTCACGCACCACCGCAGAATTTTAGAACTTGAAATCATTAACAACTGTGTTGAATGGCAAGACATAATATTCAGCTTGATTAGTGCCGCCGTTGAAGACTTAAGACCAATTTCACCAACATTATTTAAATATCAATTCATATATAAATGTCGATTTTTATAAATTTTTTATTGAAAAATTACTTTTGCATATGAATTGATATTTAACAAGTTGGTGACATTGACCCTAAATCAAGTAAATTACAAAATGTTAACTTTTGACTACGGGCCTATTGATGCTAAAAACAAGGCACCAGTCTCCCTCAAAAATATTATGAAAAAATACCTATTTACTTAATTAAAGTTTTTCTGCCCCAGAAACTTTTGTTTTTATTAAGCGCTTTCGTTTATTGTTATTATTATTATTTTTTTTTTTCAGGAGTGAGAAACGTGTGTGAAATGAATAAAAGACCGATCTGATATCTTTTACGTTACAAAAATTCAGTTAATTTACAAAAAATACTGAAAGTCTATCGCTTCATGAAATTTACTTAAACAAAACTAAAGGCGTTTTCTTTTCTGAAAGAAAAGTGTCACATATATGTTACATGTGATTTAGCAAAATTTTTAAATGCTCACCTGATTTTTAAGAAGTGTTGCATATTTTACGTTTACAAAAGAACAATTATCCAATAAGTTTCGGCATAAAACAATGATGAATCAATATCATAAATAAATTTTTCAATAATACCAATAGAATCATTTACTAGTCCTTAGCTTACATCAATATTTCTCGTGAGCATAATGCTAGCACCCAGTTTTAAAATATGTTTTCTTTCGAGTGCAGCAGTCATTGAAGAATTGTCTTCGTATTTTGTTAAAGCTTCTTCAACCCTCTTGTTTAAAAAGCGAGGATTGTCTATACTATCAATGGCAGTGATTTAAATTTTAGGCTGATCTATTTCCTGGTTTGAAGAAGACATACAGTATCATCTGATAAAGTTAGGAAGTAATAACTAACTTCTTTAATACGACTAATATGAGATTTAGACCTAATTGATATCAGTTGCTTACAAAGAATATCTTGATCATTGTTTGTCAGAACACCAACACGAACACGAGATAAGACATCTGCGAATGTATTATCATTTTTTTGTCTCATATTAATTATTAGCTCATCGTACGTAAACAAAGTTTTCAAAATATTTGGAGAACCTATGGAACCAATAATATTACAAGACTGAGTATATATCCCATATCTTCATATTATCTTCATAAATAGATTTTTCTCTTACAGGAGGGAGCTGAAGTAAATCTCCAAACACGAGAAGGTGAATTTTACCAAACCAACCATTTTCTTGATCGCTTGTATCGAAGATTTCTGTTAGACGATGCTGAATAAATAAAATCGAAACGTTTGATATCATTGAGACTTCATCGATAATAAGCAGAATTACATTGCTAAGATCTGCTCTTAACACTTTCAAGACTTGGTCAGAAAGTGGGTTATATTTCAGAGTCTAACCATGCTCAACTGGGAGCTTAAGGAGACGATGAACAGATAAATCATTTATATTGAAGGCAGCAATACCAGTTGGAGCGCTAATAGCAATTGATTTTTTCAAATTTATTTCAACCCAATGTTGATCAGGGTTAAAATTGTTGATCATTTTGTCTAGCTCTTCAGATGTAATGGATTCATTGGCCTCTCGAAAGTCTTCCATTGCATTTTTTGCCTCAAGTGGATGAAAATCTAGCGGATTTTCAATAATATCTTCATGATTTTCTACCTCATCATTGTCCTTTTCTTCAATTTCTAAAATTTTCGACTCCATCATTTTAAGCGCCTTATCAATGTTATTCACAAATGCTGTTTGAATCTCACTATAATTTTTACCTTCTTTGGTTTCATCTTTGAGAGCATTGAATACACCGAGTACTTTGGCCAGATTTTAACACAGTGAGATTTCTCCAAAATTTAGATAGCATTAAATTAGCAAAGTAATTTTTTCGGGCATTTTATTAACATCTTACAAATAGTGGTTGATAAGATAAGGTCGCTCTCGTCTTTTGAAAAATTTTGAATGGAAACAGCTCAAAGTACTCAACATTCGAAGCAATGGGACGATACGACACAATATCATGCACACTAGCAAAATCGTACAGATGCATGTCTTCCAACTCTTTAGGTCTTTGAGGATAGTATGTGTCGACTACAGAATCATAATAAATATCCCTTGATTCAGAGTCTAAATCAGAAATTTGTTTATTAGACTTTACTCTACGATTTCTGTTGATGTTAATATCTATCCATCTTATTGTAGTGTTAGGATAAGTGCCGTAAAGTGAAATTGACAGCAGAGTATCACTAGCCTCAAGAGCTCCACATTCTCGATTACAAAGAGCGCGTAGACCTACATTGAAAAGTCTACTAGCGAAAGATCATGTTGAATTTATGTTATCAAATGAATCAATGGTGTGACTTTTTTCACTTTTCGTTGTATATTTTTTAATATAGTAATTAAGCAAAGTTGTCTTCTCACCAACAAACTGAAGGTCCATATTTCTATTCCACGCAAGAAGAACAGCAGGATTATAGTCATTTATAAACATGGATTCCTTAGATCGAACAATATTATATAGTATTTTGTTAGATGACAATGTTTTTCGAGCCGCTATGGACTCAACTACACCGCGTATTTCAATCGTACCAGTCACTGGACACGGGAAACCAATGCTAATTCGAATCCGCGTTTAGTTTTCTTCTTTCTTAGGCCGGGTTTCCATCTATGTGCCATGTGCCACACAAGCGTAAAAAGCGTAACCACTTATTACTAATGAAAAACTTTTAGATTCAGACATGTATTTATTAAGTTAAATAGTTTCATAATAACTTATAGACAATTTTATAGAATACAACATGATTGCAAACTGTTTAAATCGATAAATAAATGTCTGAATCAAACAGTTTTTCATTAGTAATTAGTGGGTTACGCTTTTTGGGCAAATGATACACAAGAAATGCCAGATGTAAACTCGGCCTTAAACAGTAACTATTATGTCTATGTGTTTGATATTTAACAACGCGCTCGTACAACGTAGGTGAGTTGCATTTATTCCTTAATGGTGCAGCTTTCACACAAAGCATTAAATGAAAGTGCTGAAGGCCTCTGGACTGATACGCCGAAGTAATGAACAACTTCACCGAGCAGTGCATCAGAGGATGCTAGGAATGATAGCATTCCTCTAAACTTATTTTCAACGAATCGAGATGCTGATACCGGATCAAGAGCAACTAACTCACTTGTAGACTTTTTTCTCATCTCAGGACTATTTGTTTCTTTAATATTGTTAAATATGTATTTTATTCAATTGAAAAATTAATAATAATAATATTTTAGACAATTAAATACATTAAAATTTGTTAGTTTATAAAATCAAAAAGCAGACAAGCATATTTATTAGCTGAGTTGTTATCACAAAGTAACAATGAAATGGAGTCAATCAGTTCATATATAACACTCTTCCCCCTCATTGGCAGAATAGAATCCTAGGTTTCCGAAATCTTTTTGACCGGCGTATAACATTATTCTCTTCTATGGCTGGAGCATTAGATGTAGATGCTGAAAAACTCTCACTCCTATTCTCTTCTGTAGGTGGGTCATTAGGTGTGGATGCGGAAAAGCTTTCATTCCTTCCTTGTGGTGTTGTTTGAGTAAATCCTTTAAAGCCGCTTGAGGTTTGTGGAGTAGAAATGTATTCGCTGTTTTTCTCTGTGATGTTTTTCTCTGTGGTATCCAATCTAGCTGAAGTAGTAGTTTCATTGCCATATGTTGGTACATTTTCTTGCCTCGAAGTGTCCAAACTGGTATAGTTATTTTGCCTAGTTGGCTTACTCACAAACTTTGGACAAGTGCTCGAATTCTGTAATGCGTAGGTGTTAGATGCTGTGTACTTCGGTTCATTTTTGCCCATGGATCGAATATGATCAATGTGACGTCTGTAAAGTTTACCTTGGAACATTATTTCATAATGGATTTCTCCCAATCGTTTATTGACTTTTCCTTTTAACCATTTCGCTATTCGGGGGTTGCCTGATAAAAAATGTACTGTTTGATTTTCTTCGTATTGTCGATAATTTCCATTTGTTACTAAATACTGCTCAGCAGAAACTTTAATGTTCACATCCTCTGGTCTCAACAGATCCAAACGTGTGCGAAGTTGACGACCTAACAAAAGTTGTGCTGGAGACTGTTATGTCGTATAATGGGGTGCATTCCTGTATTGTCTTAATAACTCGTTCAAATTTGTTCGTAGAGTCCCCTTAGTTGTATCCATTGCTTTGAGTGCATTTTTTACTGTCTGCACATTGCGTTCAGCCTGTCCAGTAGTGGCTGGGTGGTACGGTGCTGTATAATTGTGATACTTAATGCCAACATTTTTTAAAAAGTCGTTAAATTCATTTGAAGCAAAATTTGTTCCGTTATCGGAAACCAGCATTTGAGGTACCCCATATGTTGCAAACACCTCGTCTAATAATTCAATGGTAGCTGCTGCAGTAATTGATTTTGTGATTTTGACTTCTAACCACTTAGAGTACGCGTCAGTAATAATGAGCATCACATACCCTCAAATGGTCCTGCGTAGTCGATATGTACGCGCTCCCAAGGTGCCTTCGGGTATTCCCAGTGGTGAGTTTTCACCTTCGCTAGTCTGTTAGCATTTCTTGCACATAGGTCACAGCCCGTGGCGACGCTCTCAATGCTTTTATCTATTCCCGGCCAGTATACAAAAGACCGAGCTATGCCTTTCATTTTCACCACGCACAAATAAGAACGATGCAGTTCATTTAGTATATTTTCACCACACTTTGGAGGAATAATAATTCGATGTTCATAAGTCAAGCACCCGTATGAAAGTTTGTAATTTATCTCCGGTAATTTGTATCCATATGCAGCTTAACGCTTATCTTTTTCTAGTAACTGCACAATTTTTCCGAGGTTGTCATCTTTTTTTGTTTCCTGTGCTATACGTACCGCCGTTATCGGAAGTTGGCCATTCTGATTTATTATAAAACTATCAAACTCATCAGGTTCATCGAGTATTCTTTGTATAATACCAGGATCTGCTGTCTTGTACGTTACTCGCGACAGGTAATCAGCATTTGCATTTTCCTTCGAAGATTTATATGTCACGTCAAAATCAAAGTTAGACAGAAAATCTGCATAATTTGTCATACGTGATATACACAGCACCAGCAGAGATTTGTTTGGTTGCAGTATCGCCAACGCCTCTTTATCTATCTGTGCATAACGTTGTTCAGTCGCGGTCATAGTTCGACTTGCATACGCTATTAGTCGTTCTTGATGGTTGGGCAAACGATGGGAAAGAGCTTCACCAAGACCCGTTTTGCTCGCATCTGTTGCTAGGATAAGTGGAAGATTTGGATTATATGGCATCAATACCTGGGGTGAAGTTAGAATCCGTTTAATACTCTCATAAGCTTCTTATGCTTCTTTAGACCAACTAAATTGTCTGCTTCTAATTATATTCCGTAATAGTCGCTCGATAGTTGCTAAATTCGGTATAAAATTGGAGTAATAGGCAGCTTTACCTAAAAACAACTGGAGGTCCTCTATGGAAGCCGGTTTATAGGCACATCGGATTGCATCAATATGTTTAGAGGACTTATGTATACCATTGCCATCTATTCTGTGCCCTAACAATTCAATTGTTGAAGCAACAAAAACACATTTCGATCGGTTTAGTTTAAAACCAAGAATTTTGCCAATGTAATTTATAACACTTTAAATAATTCATCTAGCGTCTTGGCGTATATGAGGATATCATCAAAAAAAATTAATACATTGGGAATATCCTGTAGTACCGTCTCCATCGTTCGTTGCCATATCGCCGGTATCTTGGCGGCGCCATATACTGCGCATTTTGGCCGTATTAAACCATTTGTTGAAGTATTGAGTGTTAGTGTGTGGGAGAATTCTTTATCGACAACTAAGTGACTGTAAGCATCTGTAATATCCAAATGTGCAAACACTGTTGCTCCTTCCATTTTATTAAAGATATCCTCTGCTCTCGGAATAGGGTGTTCATCTACCACCATTTGAGAATTAATAGTTGGTTTATAATTTCCCGTAATACGTATGCCTCCATTCTTTTTTGTCACCACGTGAGTTGTTGAAGCCCATTCGGAAACTTCCACTTCCTCCTCATACTCGTGTAGGTATAGGTGCGCTCCTTGGCGCAACTTTTAATTTTTAATATTTGTGGGCGTAAACATGCCCACACATTCAAACTTAAGATTATTTTCGGCCATTGTTTATTATTTGTTCCAAGTTTCGTTGCACACGGATAATAATACATATAGAAGTAGTATATCTTAATATGCTGAGGCGTAGTACACGAAAATGATGTTGAAATGGTATGGCTTTTTAGGCTTGCTCTATCGCAGTATGTATGCCAAATTTCAATAAAATAGCTTCCATTAAGCGCCTTAGATATGCTTTTTTAATTCTAGCCTTTATGGCAGCCCCGCCCTCCTAGCCAAAATGTTCGGATTTTAAAATTTTTTTAGTTTATTGTTCACCTAGACCTAGTTCTGTAGCAAATTTCAGCTTACTAGCACGCATTTTAATTTTTATGGGCGTAGCCCCACCCCCTTGGTTAACATTTTTAGGTTTTCAGATTTTTTTTAGTTCATTGCTCACAAAGATCTACTTGTGTACCAAATTTCAGATCTCTAGCTATAGCGAAAGTGCTTCATAATATTGATGAGTGACTCAGTAGGTCAGTGAGTCAGTGAGTATGTCTTAAAATATGCACTTTTTGCACCTCTGGATCTCCGGAACCTTTCATTGTAAATCTTTCAAACTTTGCACATGAAGTAATATGTATTCATTCTAATTATGATTTAAATTTCATAATTTTACGGTCACGGGGAACAAAGTTATGAGGGGGGTAAAAACAGCTCGAATGGCTTCCTGTAAATATACACACTACGTGCATTGGCCAGAACTTGGCTTGGCGCACTGCCGTGCGCTTAGATATATTAAAAATTAAAAAAAAGTTATTATAAAAAATATATGGATTTCGCTGTGAAATCTGGATAGTAACAATTTTTTAGATTAGCTGAATGCTGTTATATGTACATATATTTATATTGTTTATTGTTCAGTGCTTTACTTTTTTACTTTAATTAGCGAGAAATGAAATAATAAGATCTTACCCGATTGACCTGAAACTTTACACAAAAATACTGTTTAGACCCACTCACAACTTTTAAGGCCAAGTCGTTCACAAAAATTATGTCAGTTCTCGTTGAACCTTCATAGTGAAGAGACATTAAAGCGGATTTTTTTTTACATACATACATACGAAACAAATATAAAAAACAACAAAATCAAAAATCATACAAAAAATATTCGTAATACATATTCACCTTGATAAATAAGCTTATTGGCTTTACTAATATTTTTTACATTGCAAGAAATAGCAAAAACAAAAAAAACAAAAAAACCGTAAACACAAACAAAGTTCCCTTGAGGAATAATACTCTGTATGAGTACCTCAAAGGAAAAAAAATTTTGTTCTAACGGCAGAAATGCTTATTTTACTGTGAGTTCTGAAACTCTTAATGAAAAAAATATAAATAATAAATCTGATGAAAATCTTTTTTTTAACGGCAAAGCCAATTTTTCGTCAGCGATCAACTTCGCTTTGTCCAATGCCAACTAGTGAATCGTTAACATTACCATTGCCTAGTACTTCTTCATTTAAGTCTGCGATATCATCCGCATCGGGCTCGCCTTCATCACTAAACCAAGTTATCACTACAGATAACAGTAGCTCAAAACCCAAGGTACAAGTGGAAATGGACAGATATATAACAGTGGTAAAGCGTGGGCGAAGCCCAAATTCTTCAAAAATTTCATCTGCTCCAAAGATGTCTGGGGATAACAGCGCATCATTTACCAATCGTCAAAATCGTTTCTCATTATTGCAAGACACCGACGACAAGCCCTCTACATCATCGCAAAAGTTTTTTAAGCCACCACCTATTTATCTGAGAGAAAAAAATTCTAACGCGCTTATAAAAAACTACTGTCGACCATTGGTGAAAATACTCTTCACGTCATTCCAATTAAACGAGGTAATATTGATGAAACTAAAATCCAAATATATAATGAAAAAGATTTCCGAAAAATTGTTAGTGAATTCGAAAAAAATAAAACAAATTTTTACACATACCAACTTAAGAGTGCTAAAGGCCTACAGATAGTATTAAAGGGCATAGATTCATATGTTGAACCCGAAGAAGTAAAATGTGCACTTGTCGACCAAGGATTCAAGGTAAAAAATGTTACCAACATATTTAATAGAGAAAAGGTCCCCCAACCCCTATTTCGGGTTGAACTGGAGCCGAATGACATACAATTGAAAAAAAATGAAGCCCATCCATTTTATAACGTAAAGTATCTCTTACACCGAAAAATCACAGTTGAAGAGCCACGTAAGCGTTCAGGTCCCGTACAGTGCCATAATTGCCAAGAATATGGCCATACGAAAACTTACTGCAAGTTACCTACAGTGTGTGTTATCTGCGGTGAATTGCATGGTACTGCTAGCTGCACTAAGCCAAAAGATCAAGCAGAAAAAAAATGTAGTAATTGTGGAGGTAATCACACAGCTAACTATAGAGGGTGCCCTGTATTTTCTTTCGTTAAACAGGCTATGAGTCAAAAACCCAAGTTAACTCCAGCTCTACAAGTAAACGCGAACTCCGACACTTTTGCTCAAATCAGCCAACCAGTTACTTCACGTGTATCGTATGCTGATGCTGCTAAGACTAGTTCAATTCCCACGCAAAATGATCCACCGCCAAATAATTCAACGAATTCAAACTCAAGCTTTAACTTAAGTCGCCTTGAAGCTACTATTGAGAATCTGGTGCTAACTATAAACAACTTTGCTACAAATATGACAAGTATGATGCAAGAAATGCTGCGAATGCAGAATACACTGCTTCAAGCATTAGTTAATAAACCATGAACACGTTAAAAATATGTTTCTGGAACGCAAACGGCATTCGCCAACATAAAAATGAACTTGAGCACTTCCTCATGGAAAAAAATATTGATATAATGTTGGTTTCTGAGACTCATTTGACCTCAAGAAGCTTATTTAAAATAAATGGTTACACTTTATATGATACAAAGGACCCGAGAGAGAGAGCATGTGGTGGATCAGCAATTCTGATTAAATCAAGACTCAAGCACTATGTCCTTGACAACGTTAGTGAAGAATATTTGCAAGCAACGAATATTTTCGTAGAAAATTTTAGTGCGAATTTCGTGATATCATCAATTTACTCACCTCCCAGATTTTCAGTTACCGAAGATCAGTATGAGAAGTTCTACAAATCGCTTGGATCTTGTTTCGTGGCAGCTGGTGACTACAATGCAAAACATACGTACTGGGGATCGCGTCTTGTTACACCTAGAGGTCGAGCCTTGTTCAATACAATTTCAAAAATGGGCTTAGATGTCATTTCGAGTGGGGAGCCTACTTACTGGCCTACTGACGTAAGAAAAAATCCAGATGTTATAGATTTTGCCATCACGAAAAATATTCATAGGGACTTAATTCATGAAGAGGCCTCTCTAGATCTGTCCTCCGATCACTCTCCAACAATAGTTACAATGTTCAACCCACTAAGGAGTGATTTAACTAACTCATATGTGAAGATGATTAATGGAATCAACTGGCTGGCATTCAAAAAATATCTTAGTAGTCACTGCGTAGAAAACATTCAGCTTAGATCATACGATGATATTGAATTTAACATTGCCAATCTTAACGAAAATATTAAACAGGCTGCTGAACACGCCACTACCTCCTATCCGCAGACCGGCTTTAACAGAATTTATTCTACGGAAATTGAACGTCTTGTATGTGAAAAAAGGAGAGCTAGAAGAGAATGGCAACAACACAGATCACCCCTAAATAAAATCAGACTTAAAGAATGTACTAAACGACTCAAGGAGCTGCTATCGTCGGAAAAAACTGCACTACTGGTAAAGTATTTAGAAGGTCTTGATGTAACGTCCGCATCTAATTACTCTTTATGGCGCGCTACTAGAAATCTTAAACGACCCGTTGATCTTAAATCACCATTGCGTACTGCGACCGGAGGCTGGGCAAGAAGTGATAGTGAGAAAGGTAACTTATTTTCTGAGCATTTAAAATCTGTATTCACTCCCAATTCATGTACGGGTGCTGCTGATTTACCGTGTGTAGTTTCTCTACCCCCTCGTCCCTTAAGGTTTAAGATACGTGAAGTACAAAAAGTAATTGCTGAACTCAACCCGAAGAAAGCTCCAGGTATTGATGGCATTAGTAACAAAATGCTCATGAACTTGCCTCATATTGCAATAAGAATCCTGCTATTTACTTTTAATGCTATTTTAAGAATGCAGTATTTTCCACATAACTGGATCAAGATCAAAATGATTCCAAAGGCGGGCAAAGATCTTACCAAGACTGAGTCATATAGGCCTATAAGCTTACTATCTACAATCTCAAAGCTTTTCGAAAAGCTGCTCATGACTAAATTGTCCAAAATTTTAACTGATAATGGGTGCATCCCAGACCATCAATTTGGCTTTAGAAGTCAGGACAGCACGATTGAACAAACGCATAGACTGGTCCAAGTTGTAAGAAGAACATTTGAAGAAAAGAAGTATTGTTCTGCTCTCTTTATTGATGTTTCTCAGGCGTTTGATAAAGTATGGCACGAAGGCCTAGTTTTAAAATTGAAGACATATCTGCCAATAAACATTTAAAAGCTTTTGGAAAGTTATATTATTGATAGGAAGTTTACTGTTGTGGAAGGAGAGTTCACGAGTGTGCCCGAAACTATATCTTCTGGTGTGCCCCAGGGTAGTATTCTGGGTCCTGTCTTGTATTAAATATATACTTGTGATACGCCTGTGAGCAATAATATCCATATTTCTACTTTTGCCGATGATACAGCCTGTATGAGTGTGCACGAAAACTCTATGAGGCACCCCGCAATCTCCAGGAACATATCACCCAGCTAGAAATATGGCTGAACTTATTGAGAATTAAAGTCAATGAACAAAAGTGTGTCCATATAACGTTCACCCTGAGAAGAGATACTTGCTCCCCCATTCGAATCAACAATCAAAATATTCCTCAACATTCCCAAGTGAAATACCTTGGTATACACCTTGATTGAAGACTTACATGAAAACATCATATTGACTCTAAGTTAACTCAGATGATACTTAAGTTAACTCAAATATATTGGTTGATTGGCAGAAACTCAACACTCAGCCTAGACTGCAAACTTTTATTATACAAGTCGCTTTTGCAGCCAATATGGCACTACGGAATTCAGTTATGGGGCACTGCTTCAGCTTCCAATGTCAAGAGAATCCAACGAAGGCAAAACAAAATTTTACGGTTAATAACATCGGCTCCATGGTACATCCAAAATTCTATTATACATCGTGATTTAAATATGCCACTAGTGACTGAAGAAATTGAAAAATACGCAGGCAAATATTTAACAAAACTAGAATCACATCCTAATCCGCTTGCTCGTAATATTTTGAACTTTACTGGACACGTCCGCTTAAAAAAGAGGGACATATGGGCTCTTATACCTAACACTCCAGATGGGACTACTTGAAAATACTTTTTTCCCCCCCCCCTTTTTTTTTTTTGATTATAACTACTAATGTATTATTTATAACTACCACTAAGTTTATGTCCGACACTGGTCGGTCCTAATAATTTTTTTTATAGATTTAAGATTTGAATACTTATTGTTACTTCATATATGAAGATACAATAAATAAATACATGCATTAAAAAAAAAAAAAATTGAGAAGATTCAGAGAAATGGTATTAACTCAAAACATAGATTATTTTTCCAAAAATTCCAACATTTAAAAATAAAAACAATACAAATATAGTTTCAAATGGAATTTGATTGCTACTATGGATTCGAATTTTCAAATCTCTTGCAATCTAACCACAAACAGTGTTTCGTCTCTACTGAAAATTTTTAAAATTTGATTTAATACCTACCCTCTGGTTGATAAGGTGCGATATATGAATCAAAAAAACTAGAACCAAATATAAAGACAAGTGAAAGCAGAATTTACTCCTTGGAATATCAAAACGAAAACCTCACGTACATTAAAAATATACAAAAAGTTTCTAAAATTCTTGAGAAGAAGAAAATGTTCATGGTCCAAGCTGAACTACTACATGATATTTTGCGAGAAGCAGACAGAAAGTTGTTTGTGAAATATGTATTCAATTTTAAGCAAACGTTCGACCAGTTACTTTCTCCGATTTGAGAAACTCGTTAGTCGCATCTTATCCCAACCCACAAACTTTACGAGAGAGGAAGTTTTCTACAAACCAATGCAGTCAGTTGTATGAGACGTCATTGTTTCATGCCGAAACTTGTTGGAAAATTGCTCTTTTCTAAACGTGAATATGCAACACTTCTTAAAAATCAGGTAAGCATTTAAAAAAGTTGACAAATCACATGTAACATATGTATTACACTTTTCTTTTAGAAAAATAAATTAATAAACCCTGCCATTTTACAATATCCCGATTTCTTGACTACAGATGCATCTAATTTTGCAATAGAAGCAGTATTGTCACAAGGAGAGATAGGCTCGGACCTACCCATAACGTACGCAAGCATAATTTTGTCAAAACATGTTTGTCATTTAAAAGCAATTATTAGCCGTACACTGGGCGATAAATATTTCATCGATACCTATACGGTAGAAAATTTTATGTAATAACGTACCATAGACCGTTCGTTTCTCTATTTATACATAGTAATGATGCGCCTAAAAGTTGTATAAAAAGGGCAAAATCAATACAAACGCCGACGAATTATCCAGAATAATAATAAATAGTGATACATTAAAAGCAATGATTCCAACTGAAAAAGAGCAAGAAACAAAAAAGTTACTAACTGTTACAAGAAGTATGACAAAGAGTTCGAATTTAAAGAACAACGACATTATTTATAAAAAGCCTGATCAACTTTTTGTATGAGAATGTGCATCAATTGCGGACATCAAAAATGTAAAGAAATTACGATTTGAATAAGGGTCACAGTTTAGAAAACCGCAAATAATAATTACTAATTTAGAGGTTTCAATCAGGTGTAGCGAATATCTGACGGGCACACAGTTGTCGTTGGAGAAAGTATTACCAAAAATGAAATCCCTCAAGGTACAAGAACTTGCTTTAAATTATAATGATGAGATATTTGGAATCATGCCTATCAATTAATATAAATGTTTTTAAAACTTGAAACGAAGAGACGGCGAAGATTTGAAAATTTTATTATACACAAAGCCCACACGCAGCACAGATAATGATGAACAGAATAATTTTATTTATAAGTATCACAATTTACCGTTAGGAGTCCACTTGGGCATAAGAAAAACAACTTTGAGGCTAATAGAAAAATTTATATAGAAAAATATGGGAAACATGATGAAAAGACACGTATTAACTTGTAAAGAATGCAAAATAATAAACACATACGATAGAAAAACTAGGAGTAACAGATGCACCAGGAAATAGTTTTAATGTAATCTCTATAGACACAATAGGACCACCTAGGTACTCAAATTAGATACATATTGACCATTCAAGACGATCTGACAAAATATATTATAGCCTGTCCAATCGAATCAAAAGATTTGAAGACCATTGCAGAAGCGATAGTAAGTATTTTTACTGTATGGAAGTTTCAAGGTGCTCAAATCGGATAAGGGAACTAAATTTTTGAATGAACTGTTAGCTGAAGTATGTAATTTCTTAAAAGTCAAACAAGTTTTTAGTACTCCCTACCATCATCATACAATTGGTTCTATAGAAAGAAACCACAGAGTCAAATTTTTTTTAATACATCGCACCTTATCAACAAGAGGATATTAACTCAAAATTTTAAAATTTTCAGTAGAGACGAAAGACTGCTTGTGGTTACATTATAAGAGAATTTGAAAATCCGAATCCATAGTAGTAATCAAATTATATTTGCATTGTTTTTATTTTGAAATATTGGAATTATTGGGAAAAAAATCTATGTTTTGAGTTAATACCATTTTTTTAATCTTCTCGATATTTTGTTGTATTATTTTGAGTTATGAAAAGGGTTTTAACGCGAACATCCCTTATGCTACTACGTATAGTCTTTATTAAATAATAATATCATACATATTATGTACAAAATTATGTATATGTATTAGAGTTGTGCTGTAAAAGAACGAACTAGTTCAATTGAACTATTCCCATAAGTGAACGATGTGAACTAGTTCAGTCTAGTTGTTCCTTTTTGTTCTTTTGGTCTTTCTTGTTCTTTTGGTCTTTCTTGCTATTTTGGTCTTTCTTGTTCATTTCGTTCGTTTTTGTTCCTTCGTTCGTTTTTGGTCTTTATTTCGTTTTGTTTATCTGATTCTCTGTTCCTAACCAATACACATGCAAATCATTTCAATTAAAAAGATACAAATGTAGTGTGCCTATTAAATTTTTAGCAGAATAATCAAAACAAAAAAACCGAAAATGTATACTTAGTGAAATATACAAGCGAGTTTTACAAAATTAAAAGAAATAATTTGTAGTATTGAATTAAACAACAGATTGTGAAAAAGATTATCAGAAATAAAAAAGTGATTAAAATTTGTTTTAAACTGATTACGGATTAAATTAAAAAATTTCGTCCAAAAATATTAATTTTTACCTTTTACTAACTTGCGAATGAGAACACAAAGTGCAAATAAAAATACTTATGAACAAGAAACATTTTTACTAAATTAAAAAAAAAGAGTTTGTTGTATTGAATATGAATCATTATTAAAAAAAGTGTTTACAAAACCTACGCAACGAATAAGGTCACTAATAACCACTAAGAAGAAAACATTGAAGAGGATTCGACGATTACAATCTCTGTTCTGTTGTTCACTGAACAACTGACCGAAAAGAACAACTGAACGAAAACAACGAACTAGTGCTTTTTGTTGTTGGGAACAAAAAGGAACAATCCGCAAAAGGAACAACTATGCGCAACTCTAATATGTATATATATATATATATATATATATATATATATATATATATATTTACACATATACATATATTATATGTTTAAATTAAGTACGTATTAAATTTTTGTGATACAACTCATAAATATTTTTTTAATGCATGTATTTATTTATTGTATCTTCAAATATGAACTAACAATATGTATTGAAATCTTAAATAATTATTCGGCCCTACCACTGTCGGACATAAACTCAGTGATAGTTATAAATAATACATAAGTAGTGATAATCAAAAAGGAAAAAGGAAGTATTTTCAAGTAGTCCCATCTGGAGTGTTGAGTATAAGAGCCCTTGTGTCCCTCTTTTCTAGGCGGATGTGTCCAGTAAAGTTCAAATTATTACGAGCAAGCGGATAAGGATGTGATTCGAGTTTTGTTAAATATTTGCCTGCTTACTTTGCAATTTCTTCAATCAGTAGTGGCATATTCAAATCACGATGTATATTTGAATTTTTGATGTACCATGGAGCCGAAGTTATCATACGTAAAATTTTGTTTTGCCTTCGTTGGATTCTCTCGACATTGGAAGCTGAAGCAGTGCCCCATAGTTGAATTCCGTAGCACCATATAGGTTTCCAAAGTGACTTGTATATCAAAAGTTTGCAGTCTAGACTGAGAGTTGAATTTCTACCAATCAGCCAATGTACCTGAGCTAATTTTAGTTTCATTTGTGTAAGTTTAGAATCAATGTGTTGTTTCCATGTAAGCCGTCGATCAAGGTGTATACCAACGTATTTTACATGTGAATGTTGAGGAACAAATTGATTATTGATTCTAATGGGGGAACAAGTATCTTTTCTTAGAGTAAATGTTGCCTGCGCACACTTCTGCTCATTTACTTTAATTCTCCATAACTTTAACAATAGTTCCAGTTGGGTAATATGTTCCTGAAGAAATCGGGATGCCTAGTAAGGGGTTACGTGCATGCTAAAGAAGGCTGTATCATCGCCAAAAGTAGATGTATGGATTTTAGTGCTAAAAGGTATATCACAAGTATAAAATAGATACAAAACTGATCCCAGTATACTCCCCTGTGGCACACCGGCAGAGATAGATTCGGGAACACTCATGAAGTCTCCTTCCACAACAACGAACTTCCGGGACAGAATAAAACTTTCAAACAGCTTTAGAAAATTTATTGGTAGATATGTGTTCAATTTTAAAATAAGGCCTGCATGCCATACTTTATCAAATGCCTGAGAAACATCGATAAAGAGAGTAGAACAATACTTCTTTTCTTCAAATGTTCTTCTTATAACTTGAACTAATCTATGCGTTTGTTCAATGGTACTATGCTGACTTCTAAAATCAAATTAATGGTCCGGTATGCACCCACTATCAGTTAGAATTGAGGATAATTTTGTCATGAGCAGCTTTTCGAAAAGCTTTGATATTGTTGATAGTAAACTTATTGGCCTGTAAGATTCAGCTTTAGTAAGATCTCTGCCCGGCTTTGGAATCATTTTGACCTTGGCAAGCTTCCAGCTGTGTGGATAATACTCTAGTCGTAATATGGCATTAAAAATAAATAGTAAGATTCTAGTTGCAGTGCGAGGCATATTCATCAGCATCTTGTTACTAATACCATCAATACCTGGAGCTTGCTTCGGGTTGAGCTCAGCAATTAGCTTATGTACATCGTGCATCTTAAACTTTAAGGGTCGAGGGGGAAGAGGAACTACACTCGGCAAATCAGCAACACCAGTACATGTATTTGGGGTAAATACGGATTTTAAATACTCAGCAAATATTTTACCTTTTTCAATAGCGCTTTTTGCCCAATCACCGGTCGAAGTGCACAGAGGTGGTTTAAACTCAACGGGTCTTTTAAGCTTTTTAGCAGCGCACCACAAAGAGAAATTAGATGCTTGTGTGACATCAAGACCTTCCAGAAAATTTTTAAAAGATGCAGTTTTCACAGATGCAAGAAATTGGAGTCGTTTCGTGCACTTTTTAAATCTAATTTTATTTTGGGGTGATCTGTGCTGTTGTCATTCCCTTCTAGCATTTTTTTTTCACGTACGAGACGTTTAATGTCTGAAGAACAAATTTTATTAAAACCAGTCTGCGGATGGGAGGTAGTGGCATGTTCAGCAGCCTGTTTAATATTCTCGTTGAGATTGGCAATGTTAGATTCAATATCATTTGGTGTTCTTAGCTTAATATTTTCCGTACAATGACTACTAAGGTATTTTTTGAACCCCAGCCAATTAACACAATTTATCATCTTCATATATGGATGAGGTAAGTCACTTCTTAGTGGGCTACAGATTGTAACGATCGTGGGAGAGTGATCGGACGAGAGATCTAGGGAAGCTTCAACGTGAATTCATTCCCTAGAAATACTTTTTATGACGCCAAAGTCTATGACATCCAAAATTTTTCGTATGTCAGTAGGCCAGTAAGTGGGTTCCCCACTCGAAATAATATCCAAGCTCATTTTTAAAATTGTGTTGAACAATGCTTGAACCCTAGGCGTAATAAGACGCGAACCCCAGAACGTATGCTTAGCATTGTAGTCGCCAGCTGCTACAAAACAAGGTCCCAGAGATTTGTAGAATTTTTCGCATTGATCCTCAGTGATAGAAAATCTAGGAGGGGAGTAAATTGAAGATATCACGAAATTCGAATAAAAATTCTCAATGCAAATGTTTGTTGCTTGTAGATGTTCTTCACAAATGTTGTCAAGAATATAGTGCTTGAGGCTTGACTTTATTAGAATTGCTGATCCACCGCATTCTCTTCCTCTAGGGTCCTTTGTATCATATAATGTGTATCCATTCATTTTAAAGAGGCTTCTAGAAGTCAAATGAGTCTCAGAGACCGACATTACATCAATAATTTTTTCCGTAAGGAAGTGCTCAAGTTCATTTTTATGTTGGCGAATCCCGTTTGCGTTCCAGAAACATATTTTTAAGGTGTTCATGGCTTGTTGATTAATGCTTGAAGCAGTGTATTCTGCATTCGTAGCATTTCTTGCATCATGCTAGTCATATATGTTGTAAAGTTGTTGATAGTTTGCACAAGATTTTCAATAGTGGCTTCAAGGCGATTAAAATTAAAGTTTGAATTTGTTGAATTATTTGGTGGGGAAACATTTTGTGTTGGAATTGAATTTGTCTTAGTAGCATCTGCATACGATACACGGGAAGTAACTGGTTGGCTCATTTGCGCAACGCTTCCTCTGCCAGCCTTTGTTGTTTGAACTGGAGCTAATTTAGGCTTTTGCACCATAGCCTGCTTGACGAAAGAGTACACAGGACAACCTCTGTAGTTAGCGGTGTGATTACCTCCACAATTACTGCATTTTTTCCGCTTGATCTTTTGGTTTAGTACAACTAGCAGTGCCATGTAATTCGCAGCACACAACGCAAACAGTAGGTAAATTGCGGTAAATTTTTGTATGGCCATATTCTTGGCAATTATGGCACTGCACGGGACCTGAACGTTTATGTGACTCTTCAACTGTGATTTTTCTGTATAAAAGGTATTTTAGGCTATAAATAACATGAGTCTCGTTTTTTTTCAACTGTATATCATTCGGCTCCAGTTCAACACGAAATAGGGGTTGGGGTACCTTTTCTCTGCTAGATACATTTTAGATACATTTTTTACCTTAAATCCCTGGATGACGAGTGCATCTTTTATTTCTTCAAGAACAACATAGGAATCTATGCTCTTCAATGCGATCTGCAGGCCTTTAGCACTCTTAAGCTGGTATGTGTAGAAGCTTGTTTTATTTTTTTCAAATTCAGAAACCATTTTGCGGAAATCTTTTTCGTCATAAATTTAAATTTTCGTTTCATCGATGTTGCCACGTTTTATTGGTACAATGTAATATTTATTCTCACCAATGACCGAAATTAATTTTTTAATAAGGCCATTTGAATTTTTCTCTCTCAAATAGATTGGTGGCGGCTTGGATGTTTTATTCGAGGATACATCGGGTTTGTCGTTCTCATTTTGCAAAATTTTAAAGCGGTTTTGGCGATTAGTTGAGGCTGGGCTGTTATCCCTAGACATTTTTGGAGCAGATGAAATTTTTGAAGAATTCGGGCTTCGCCCACGCTTTACTACGGTTATATATCTGTCCATTCCGACTTGTACCTTGAGTTTCGAGCCGCTGTTATCTGTAGTGATAACTTTGTTAAGTGGTGAACACGAGCCTGAAGGGGATGATATTACTGGCTTATATGAAGAAGTACTAGGCAACTGTAATGTTAATGCATCATTACTGTTTGGCATTGGACAAAGCGAAGTTGATCGCTGACGAAAAATTGGCTTTGCCGTTAAAAAAAGACTTTTATCAGATTTATTATTTATATTTTTTTCATTAAGAGTTTCAGAACTCACAGTAAAATAAGCATTTCTGCCGTTAGAACTCACTTCAAATTTTTTTGTATTTGAAGCACTCATACAAAGAATTCCTCAAGGGTTATTCGTTTGTGTTTTTTTTTTGTTTGCGGTTTTTTTTTGTTTTTTTTTATTTATGAATGTTTATTTGTTTAGAGGTATACATATAGTTTATTCCTTAATGTCACTTTGTTTATGTTTTTTTTTGTTTGCGGTGTTTTTTGTTTCTGTTATTTCTACTATGTAAAAAATATTAGCAAAGCATAAAGCTTATTTATTAAAGACAGTATGTACCTATTACGAATAATATGTACTACGAATATTTTTTTGTATAATTTTTTGTTTGTTTGGTAAGTATGTAAGCAAAATTCCCCAACTCATAAATATGTTTTGGAATTATATTTTTACCACAAGTTCCTTAAGATTTTTTTTCTTATTCTTTGACTAAATTAAGTAAAAATTTATTTATTGGTTATAGCAGAAAGTTGTAAAGAAATTAATGAATTAAAAACTTACTTAAGATTTTCCCAATGGTTGGTGCATTTGAATTTCTTTTTCTGAACAGTTACTTTATCATAAAAAAGAGTCACATTTCGAATTAAAATCATAAAATAAAAAAAATTTCATCAACACAACAATACAACAAAATTTATATAAAACAATTGGATTATTTTTAACTGCAAAACAAAATAATGTACTAATTTTTATTATTGTTTTGAGTACCTCCCTATTAGTTTTACCTGCGCTAATAAACGCCACTGGTAAATTTAATGTATGGCAGATTTATATGCCAGAGCAAACGAATGCTTTTAAATGAAAGAACAATGCCGATTACAAGCTAAATAGTGGTTGATTTTTATTTTTGTAAAGTTCTTTCATTTATACTTAAATAACGGTATTCTAAGATTTACAAGTATATAATAACACGGTGTTACAAAAAAAAAAACATTTTTTGTCAGAACTTGAAAAGCGACCTAGTTGGACTTGTATGCCTAAGTGAGGACATACAAAAACCGTTTTCAAAGATTTTGAAACACCCTCAAAAATTCGAGTTATTTTAAAAAACTGTTTTAGGGTGGCTCGTAGTACTTTACTACCTCTAGCTTACACATGTTTTGACCAATTTTTAAATTTTAAACAGCCTTAGAAAGGCAAAGAATTAGGTTTTTAGCTGTATGTTTCTAGAAATTGGGTAAGTTTTTATCAGACATTTCGTTTTTTTTTGCGTAATTTTTGAAAATAAACTAATGTTATTTTAATTTTTTAATATGAAGAGTTATGGCGTTTTCTTTTCTGGAAAAAGTGTAACATTTTTTAATTTTTTATTAAAATAATATCATTTAGCGTTCATTTAAAGAAAAAAATTTAATGTCGCAAGGGATGACGCAATAATTTCCAATAAAATGTATATTTCAGAAAATCATTTTAATGCGAATTTTCATTGAAAAGTGTAATAAGTGTAACATTTTTTTCCAGAAAAGAAAATGCCATTATTTTTTTTTTACAGAACTTTAAAGGAAATATATAGAAAAGAATGGCATATAATTTGTTAGAATCGATATATATTTGTAAAAGTTATTAATCTTTTTCTAAAGTATAAATATTTCGATTGCAGACTTTTTTTGGTAAGCCACTTCACACAAATTACAGTCCTCTGCTTTATGGAATATTTAATGATGCCAAAACATTGAGAAATGTAATGGTAATGAGGGGTCTATAAACTCTTCAGACTTATTTTTCTTAAGTACACTGGAACAGCTTGTACAAGTATTTTCGGCTGCATACAATTTGCTAGAACTATATGACCAGTAAAAATCTGTTTTGAAGGCATCTTTTGCGTCCGCTTCGCGCAGGTATTCGAGTAGAATTCAAGTCAGCATATAAACCGCAACCATAAAAAATTTATTATGCTTATCACACACTATATGATGATTACAAAACCTACAAACTTACTTATTTTAATAAAATAAATATTAATAGCACATCACAATTTTTTACTCTTTTCTAAACACTATAACTTTCACCACACTTTGGCATTGTATTGGTACTCGTATTAACTTCGTTTATTTTATGTGTTTATCCAAATATATATAGCAGAAATAACTTATAAAAACATTCTAAACTTTTTTAATAATTAAAAAAAATAGGACAAAATAACCCCCATTCATATGTTCTATCTTCCAGTTTAATTTTTTCCAAATTAAGACAAGTTAACAATTAAAAAGAATGTATTTATTTCTGCATTACACAGAAAAAATTATTCCCAAAAAATTTTCAAACAAACGTGTGTTTTGAAATATAATTTAGTTTCAGTAAATATTTTTTACTCTTCCAGTAAATTATTTGTTCCAATTTTATTTTATGTAAAAAAAATTTATAGAATGCAAATTATCTATATAAAGTAAAATTTGTAAAAAAAAGATTTTAATTTATTTTTTTATATTTAAATTTGTTATTTTCAGTTAAATTTATTTTTATATACTGTAAAAAATTTGTCTGATTTTTTTTAATTTTTTCAGTTAAATTTATTTTTATATACTGTAAAAAAAATTTGTCTGATTTTTTTTAATTTTTTCTACAAATTATTTTATAGATATAAAAACATTTTATTTTTAATAAAGATTTTTGTTTGCGGTTTTCAAACTTATGTTTGTATATTGTGATTCTCAATATAGTATTAAAAGTCTTACTATAAACATACGGAGTTTGTTAGCTAAATTCAAAAAATTTTTGGGTTAAAGTCTACTGACGAGTTCTAAAGCGGGAACGAAATGATTAACCATAAAAACAAGCCAATTTTTGAAAGTAAAAAAAATAGTTGAACCTTTCATTTGATTCAATTATTTTTTTTTTCAAATAAAACTTTTACTATTTTTTTTTAAATTGGTTAAAATTGTTATTGATTCAGTTAATTTATTTTCTGATACTACGAAAAATTTTAGTGAATGTGTTTGTAAATTATAAAAAAAATTTGCTG
The DNA here is from genome assembly GCA_949987645.1 of Tachina grossa. Lineage (NCBI taxonomy): Eukaryota > Metazoa > Arthropoda > Insecta > Diptera > Tachinidae > Tachina > Tachina grossa. The sequence goes on from CATLJX010000052.1 coordinate 54,770, forward strand.
AATAATTAAAAAAAAAAATCTGCAAAAATGTTTTTCTGTTCCTATTAATAAATTTGACTGAAAATATTTTGAGTTTCAGTTAACTTTTTTCTCTAATGCCACAATAAGTTAACTAAAAATAAAATTTTTTTTCAGTTAAACTTTTACAAAATTGTTATCAGAATCTACAAATTTCTTTGTAGGTCCGCATTCACACAAAAAATTTACTGATTCAATGAATTTGGTTACTGAAAACGAAATTTAGTTTTTTCTGTGTTACCGAATATAGTAACTTGACTTATACATAACGAGAAATTGGAAAAAGCGACGAAACTGAACATGGTCCTAACAAGTTTTGAAAGACAATTTTACATTACAATTCAGGCTAGGATTTAATAGTGGGTTAAAACTACATAATGCTCCGACCATATTAAATTTTGCAACTTATGTTAAGTCCCAAATCACACTTTGCAAGTCTTATTGCTAAGCTGATTCGTTTCGGAGAGAGAGATAGACGAGGGGAACAGCAACGTTTCTTTTCCCCCCGTCTCTCTAGCCTAACAAACTAATCAGCTTAGCAATAAGACTTGCATAGTGTAAATTGGGACTAACTGGCATGAAGTTTTTTGTTATGTATAAGGCCTTAAGTATACACAAAAAAATAACTGTAAGATTACAAAAAACCAAAATAATTTGCATAATTAAATTGATGAATTTTTTGCGTTCGTTAATCGTGTTTTTATTCAAATTTTTTGCGCTGGGGGAGAAAATGCTTAAAAAAGGGTGTCAATGAAAAGTTTAATAACTTTTACAATTTTTATCCGATTTGAAAAAATAAAACCATTTTTTCCTTAAAACTAAATTTGCTATATATATTAGTAGAAACTTTTATAAGCTTTCATATCAAAATAAGCTATGAAAAGCTACGCAAATCAAAAAAGTTGATAAATTTTATTATTTTTTTTGGATATTCTTAACGAAAACAATACTCAAAATTTACAAATATATCAAGATATACACATCGTTGTAAAGCGTAATCAGTTTTCTTTCTAAAAGTATAAAAAAATTGGATTTAACAAAAACTGACTTAGTTACAGTTCGATAAGTTGACGAACATCACCGAAAACGGTATTTTCAGAACAACTTTTGAATTTGGGGGTGTTTCTGAAATTTTTTGACACAATTTGTAATGTACTCAATAAGATCTACAACTTACGCTAGGTCGTTTTCCAAGTTTTTTTTCACTGTAACACCGTGTAATATTTAATATTTGTTGTTTTACAAACATAGTTAATTATTTGTTGTATTGCACTACATCTAGGCGCACGGCAGTGCGCCAGGCCAAGTTCCGGCCAATGCACGCAGTATATTTACAGGAAGCCATTCGAACTGTTTTTAACCCCCTCATAACTTTGTTCCACGCAATTGTAAAATTAAAAAAAAATTATAAATTATTTAAACCATAATTAAAATAAATTCATGTAACGTCATGTGCGAAGTTTGAAAGGGGTCGGACTGACTGACTGATCACTCATCAAATTGATGGAGCACTTCTGCTATAGCTAGAAATCTGAAATTTGGTACACAAGTAGATCTTAGTGAGCAATGAACTAGAAAATTCTAAAAACCCGGAAATTTTAACAAGGGGGTGGGCTGTGCCTATAAAAACTAAAATTTGTTCTTGTGAGCTGAAATTTGATACAAAACTAGGTCTAGGTGAACAATCAACTAAAAAAATCTGAAAACCTGAAAATTTTGGCCAGGGGGCGGTGCTACGCCCATAAATGTGAGAATTAAAAAAGCTAATCTAAGGCGCTTATTGGAAGCTATTTGATTGAAATTTGGTATAAGTACTGTACTAATGCAAGGCTGTATATTTTTTGTTGACACGCCCATACAATTTAAACCTCAATTTTCATTTGCTACGGCTCAGCATATTTTGATATACTTTTTATGTAAATATAATTATCCGTTTGCAACGAAACTTGACACGAGCAATAAGCACTGGCCGAAAAAAATCTTGAGTTTGGAAAAGTGGGCAGGGTTACGCTCATAAAAATTTAAAAGTAAAAGTTGCGCTAATGAGCTGAAATTTAATACACAAGTAGGTCTATGTGAGAAAATACAGTAAAACCCGCTTTAGTACCTCCCCGCTTTAGCACCTAACCCGTTTTAGTACCCAACATCTGCAGACACTATGGCTTTTTTGTAAAAAATCTAACAAATTTAACCTTTTAAGTACCTCCCCACTTAAATACTCAACGCGCCTAAGTACCATAATTTGTTGTGCATTAAATAAAATTTTACGTACGTTTTCCCCCGGTTAAGTACCTTTCTGAATACAATTGCTTTTTTAAAACGGCAACTCCTTATAATCGATTATTTATTTATACCATTACTAATTTATCGAAAAACTCACATAAATATCTGTCAAAATAAATATGTAATCAAGATACATACGTAAAAATTCCTGGCAAAGGGCGAAAACTTACAAGTTTGACAATTAAGCAAAAAATACAAATTCTTCACTTGATTGATCAGAAAGCAAAATCGAAAAATGAAATTGCGCAGCATTTTCGGTGCGACATATCAACTGTAAATAGAATTTGGAGAAACCGGCAACAAGTGGAGGAGGCCGCAAACGCAACTTGTTTGCGACGTAAACGTTTACGTACGAGTCCGCACAATGACATTGAAAAAGCTCTTGCTCAATGGTTTGACCAGATCAGAGCTCGTAATACTGTGTTAACCGATGCTCAAATCCTCCAAAAAGCCAGAGACTTCGCAGCAAAATTGCCAACAAATGGCTGGCTATGGCGATGGAAACGTCGGGAAAGTATTAAGTTCATTAAAATAGCAGGAGAAGCGGCTGATGCTGATACCGAAGAGGCGAATAGTTATCGCCAACAAAAGTTGCAGGATTTAATGAAAGCTTATGATCCTCGCAATATCTTCAATGCTGACGAAAGTGGGCTATTTTATAAGGCATTTCCGAATGGAACTTTTGCAAGAAAGGGTACAACAGTAACAGGAGGAAAAGGTCAAAAAGCACGGCACAAGAATAGAAGAGTCATTCTTGTGCAATGTTGACGGGAGTTACAAAAAATTGTTTGCTATCAGAAAATCGAAGAATCCCAGATGCTTTAGAGGAAAATCTATTCCTTTGCCTTACTACTTCCAAAATAAGGCTTGGATGGTAGGCTCTCTGTGGTCAACTATTTTAAAAGAATTTGATTGCGAAATGGAAAAGGAAAATAGAAAAGTTTTGCTCTTTGTCGATAATGCTCCTTGCCATAAAGTGGCCGATTTGAACCTCGCAAATGCGAAAGTTGAATTTCTTCCACCGAATACCACATCGATATTGCAGCCTCTCGATCAAGGAATCATACACATCTTTAAAGTTTACTTTCGACAAATAATGGTTAGAAAACAGTTGCTTGCAATTGAAAAAGGGTTAACAACCAAGGATTTTTTGAAAACCATTTTGATTTTGGATGCGTTGACTTTGTCAAAACGAGCCTGGTGGCTTGTCAAAGGTGAATCCATCAAAAACTGCTTTCAAAAGGTCTGGTTTTTCACTACTACATATTTAAAATTTAAAAATTCTAATTTAATATAAATTTTTTAGGCCGGATTTGTGATTCAAAATTATTTTCCTGATGACGACGAGGAAACACTAATAGATATTCCCATAAACGCTCAAGAGTTTGGGGAATATGTAAATTGTGATAAGGATACTGAATGCTTTGGCCCACTTACGGAGGAAGAAATAGTGTCATCTATTTTGGAAGACAACGATGGCGAGGTGTCACCATCTGAAGATACTATGGAAAATACTATTGAAGTGAATCCACCCTCTTTTGCAGAAGCGCTGACAGCACTAGAAACAGTGAAAAAATATATGGAGGACAATAATCTTGAATTTGATGAACTCGAAATATTAGAAGAAAAGTTGTTGAAAAAAAATTTCAAAACATGCGTCAAAAGAAAATCACTGACTTTTTCGCCATTTAAACCTATTTTTACAATCCACTTTATTTTAAGTGGTCTCATAAATTACATAAGTGTTACATGTATGTATTATGTACATAAAATGTTCCTTTTATAAGTTTTATAAGTTTTTAATTAATATGTAATCAAAATATTTGTTGTTAAATACATTTTATGTTTGTGTTTAAATAAGTTATTTTCAATATTCTTAAAATTATTAAATGTTTAACCACCAGTAGTAGGGAACTGCCGGTTCTGGACCAATTAAAATTGTTAAATTGTTGCTGAAATTGTTAAATTTGGGTAATTAAAATTTGAAAATTTTAAAATTCTTGAAATTTGATACCTACGAGGGTGGTTCGATAAGTCCTTTAAATATTTTTCGAGGGTGGTTCAATAAGTCTGTCTTTTTCCTAATGCCTACGGCATGCATGATAATTTTTCCTAATGCCTACGGCAATGCATGATAATTTTTTCAAATGCCGACGGCAATACATGATTATTTTTTTTTTTTCCTAATGCCGACGGCAATACATACTTATTTTTCCTAATGCCTACGGCAATACATAATTATTTTCAAATGCCGACGGGAAAATCATGAAAATGATTTTTTCTAATACCAATGGTGAAATAGTGGTTATTAATTTTTCTTAATGTCTACGCAAAACATGTTTATTAATTTTTCCTAATGCCGACGGCAAAACATGATTATTTTTTTCAAATGCCGACGGCAAAACATGATTATTATTTTCTAATGCTCCCAGTGTTGCCATACTGTAGAAATTTGTTATCGTAATACTATATCAGTAATATCAGAGAAAGAAGGTTTGATGACTACTAGGTCATATGGTTTCATATGAATCATGGGAATGTGCTTGTGTGATTTCCTCACGCTAATAAATTCTTATAAAATAAAATAATTAAATAAATGAATAAAATAATTACATAAATTATTTTATTTATTTATAAAACGTTCTCATGTATGTGAACACCCCTAATGCTTGTGTGTGGGGGGTCCAGCTTGTTTGTCGCTGGTAAGCTTATATTCTGTTTATTTGTTTAAGAAATATATTTGTATGTATGTGTGTATGATGTATGTATGTATGTATGTGTGTATGATGTATGTATGTATGTATGTGTGTATGATGTATGTATGTATGTATGTATGTATGTACGATCGAAAGAACTTGTGCGTGGAATATTTTGTGGCTGTGTAGAATACATTTATATTTTGCAACGTAATCATTTTCTTTGTCTGCGATTATTTTAAAGCAGCAAAGTTTCAACTAACTACAGTCATAAGCAGAGAAACAAAAAGTAAAAATTCGTAAGTTAGCAAAAATGCTAACTTTTCCTCCTTTCCACTTCCTTCTCTTTCCTTTATGTAGTTTGTATTTGAAATAAGAAAACACTTGTAGATTTTTTATTTTTCTATACATTTATTGCTTAAAATTTTTTAAAATTTTATAATAATACATACATTAATATTTTAAAGAGTGAAAAAATTCATTTAAAGCAAGATATTTCTTTTGTTAGTAAAATAGCATTTTTTAATGCGCAAACACCAAGTTTATGATAATTACAATAAAAATATTCTGGATACTTAATCTCCATTTGTTTAAAGTTGATACAGCCTATATCCTCAACGTTAAAAATTATTCGGCATAAGATTTTTTCCAACCATCGTCTTTTCTCTTCGCCTTTTACATAAATTTTAGAACATCTTGCGTTGGCTTTTAAAAAATTGCAAACGCTTTCAAAAGAAACTGATCCAGCAGTCCAGCTGAGGTGATGATAGTTTTTCGTTAGCCACTTTGCTTCTCTTTGCCTTTTTATTGATAAGCATTTAAAATCAAATGGTGGTTTTATAATGAAATTGTTATATTCATAATTGTTGAAAACAATCGCTACTTCTTTTGCGATGAAATCATTTGAATTACTTTTGAAACCTTGTACGTCTATAAAAATTGTGTTATTTTCCATATTACTCAATTTATAAGACTTTTCGAACTTGTCCTTTGATGGGTATATATTCTATTATGCGATCATGAATAAGAATGCAGTAAGCTGATGTCTTTGCTGCAATATTAGTTGCTGTTTCAAATGCTATTTTTATATCAATCGGTCCATTATTGAGTGATTCATTCTGATGACTGACATCTACTACAATAATAGGAGCTTTTGTCTTAAACTCTGATGCAGATAGAAGCGGTTGAGATTCCCTCATATAGTAACTTTGTTGGAATCTTAGATACATATCATATAGAATTGCATATCGTTCATTTTTGAACTTTATGTTAAGATCATCATATGGATATGAGACTGAATTTAAATGTACTTTTAAATTAGTCAAATCACAATGAACAAACTTATTTTCTTGTTGAAAAGCAATCAATACAAAACGGGGGCGTTCTCTATTTGCAGCCAGTTTAACATTCCAAATATGGCTAGTACCTGTGTTTAATTGTGGATTAACATGACAATCCCAACTGCGAAATACCATAGGTATAGAAGCACCATTGTTAATAATTTTTATCATATTCAATTTGCTAAAGTCGGATAATTGTACATGTGGGATTCTCCATGAGATGAGTGAAATTGTAAGTTTAGCTTTTTCAGTAGAAACACTCGAGCGTACAAGATCTTCATCATTCTTATTGCGCAAGAGTATCAATTCATGTTTTCCATTTAGTATAACTTTGTTGTAGTCTTCGGCGAATCCTAGAAGCATTTTTAGAGGTACATAAAAATTGAAAAATCCATTTTCAAGAGTGACATCGTCAATTTTGTTCCATCCAGCATTTTGCATCACATTGCTTTCTGTTGGTGACAGAGAAACCAAATTTTTTATAGTGCTTGTGGCTCCTAAATATCTTGTATGGTCAATTTCAATTCCATTGAGCTCATAGCGAATTTCATCAAATAGATATGCCACAAAGTTGTTTTTTAATAAAAAGTTCTCCGAAGAAGAAGAAGAAGAAGATTTGGCCTTATTATCATCGACAACAAATCCCTCTACATAAATGTAGCTCTCACTGGGTAGCACATACAAATCTTGATTTTGTATTGAAATTCTAATTTCATCATTATTGTTGTAAGATTGTAAGTATGGTACATATGTATGATAGTCCTTTTTGATTATATTCTCATCTGACAAGGGTTTATCTAAGACATCTATTATTGAACTCATTTTGTCTTCAATTTAAAATTCAAGGACTTTAGAAAATTTTTATTTGATGTTGTTAGAGCTTTTTGTTGAGCTGGTCGCTTTAATGTTGTTGTTGTTGTTCTTGATGCTATATTTTTCAATGTATTTGTGTTGTATATTAGCATTATTTAGTTGGCCTTAAATGTATTCGTATTGTAATTTCCTCTCCTCGGAAATTAATTAAATCACCGTGTTGATCCAGTACGCGCAGCGCTAGTGAACTTATCTCTCTGGTGTTTACAGGTAAATAGATAAGATTTCTTGGAACCTCATCTATTTTATAGCCTGGAGGCACATTAATCGGAAATTCATGAAGTGTATGCGATTTCGAGTTATTCATATATGTGTTCATAGCGATACTACTTTCAATTCGCAAGAGATTCACTTTAAAAATATTAACTGGAAGATCTGAATAATAATATTTGTTTGGTGTTAGGATTTTGCTATTGAATCCTAAAAGTTTTCCAATTGTATTGTCTTTATTAAAATATACAAGATCCTTGGAACTATTAACTTTAACTTGCATTGTATTGTTATTCGCTTCAATAAAAATCTTATTTGCTGGGCAGAGTCGTTTGTATTCCTCTTCTATAAAATCAACTATATTATTTAATTCGTAAGATCCAATTGGTATTTCAATTATATGTTCCCCTATATGAAACATATTGTTGTAGGTGTCTACATTTGGAATACTGTTGTATGAATGAAAATCAGTTAGAGCACACTCATATGCACCATGTAATTCAATAGGAGGAAAGTAACTAGCAGATAGTTCTGATGAGTTAGAGCTCAGAGTAAGTGTTATTGACATTATAACAGTCTGATTACAATTAAATGTTTAGTACACAGTATGGTTTATAAGTATGATTTACATATTTTATTTAAAACTTTTTCTCATTTTAAAATTAACATTAGTTTCTTAATATTAATGCTATTGTTGTTGTTGCAATTGATGTTGTTGTTGTTTCTAATTTAGTTTTTCTTCCAACTATAATATTTCATCTTTACTTATCCAAGAATTGTGTTGATTAGAAAATCCCAGCCATTTAACATATACCTCCTTCCCTTTAATTTTAAGAACCTTTTCAACTAGATATGTATTTGGAAATCTAGTTTTTGAAAGTTCCTCAGTATAGAAGCCACCTTTAATAGGATTGCCAAGATAGTCTTCTAATATGTATGTTGCAGGATTTGTATTTTGAACTCTTGTAATTGTGAAAATTTCTGTAGTCCAATTTGGAGTATAACCTTTTTCAAATGTGTGCTTATATTTGCTTATGCGAATATGATCTCCCACATTAAATTTTGACATTTTATACATTTTCAAATGACTGTATACTGTATTTAGCAGCTTTTCCTCATTTGTTGAGTTGACTTTAATAGGAGCCATTTTAATGGTACGATGAACTTTTCTATTGTATGCATTGAGTAAATCTTTGTATATATCAATCCACTTATATGAACCATTATAACTAAATTCTTTCCACATCATTCCTTTCAATGTTCTATTAAATCGTTCTACTATTGATGCTTTCATAATGCTATATGTTGAGTAGTGATTAATGTTGTATTTATGCATTAATTTTCCAAAGTGTTTGTTGAAAAATTCTTTTCCATCATCTGTTTGTAAGTTTTTTGGAACTCGTCCTAATTCAAAAATATTTTCCATTGCTTTGCTTGTTTCGAGTGCTGTTTTTGTTTTTAGCGGTACTGCCCATGCAAATTTTGAGAATGTGTCAATTACAGTCAACAAAAATCGATAATTTCTATTTTCTTTAGAATAGTTCCCCATTTCAACTAAATCAGCTTGCCAAAGATCATCTATTCCTTTCATTACAACTCTGCGACGCACAAATTGTTTTCGTGCTTGCTTATGGAGTTCATTTACTAAATTTCTTTTTGAAGACATTAAGTTGTTTTTAAAGATTTTTTGCAGAGTGTTGTGATCTGCTTGACGCACTTTCAGCTATTGATACAAACATATAATTTTCTAATCTATAAATTTTTTCATTAAGCTGTTCAATTTGTTCTTCAAAGGATGTTTTAATATCTAGAATATCTTTTTCAATTTTATAATTTTCTTCTATATATAATTTTATTTCGCGTTGTAGTTCCTCAATTTGCATTTGAATATCTTCTCGTATTATAGTATTATCCCCCTTAAAGTATGTTAATAATTTCTCTTCTAATTTTTCGATTTGAGTTTGCAAAAACAATTTATTGATAACATCGTTTTCCTCCAGAGCTTTTGCAACATTTTTGATCCTTTTGTTTTGGACATCAATGTTGTTGTTCGTATCCACAAAGAACCCCAGCAGTTTAGGTGCATTTTTCAAAGAAATTGTGCTGCTAGTATCGTTTAAATAGTGTCCAAATTTATCAACAGACATACTCTATTTAGTTTATTAAAGTTAGTGTATTATATTCGCTTCACGTAGTTCTTCAATAATTGATACAATTTCGTTATTGTGATTAGTATGACCTGCACCTTGTGATGCGAGCAGTAGTCGAAGTCTATCTACTAACTCATTTGGATCGTCCCAGTATATATAGTTGGGATTATTGATGTTAACTTGCATCATTCCCTCACCTAAATAGCTACCTTTGGGCTTAGACCCTGTTGATTCAGGTAAATTCTTCTGGTTTTTCTCATCAATAAATTTCTTAATAATATATTTATATTTATATCCTCTAGTACCCTTAATTTGACCATCAGGTTTAAAGTCTCTTCTATATGCATTAGTAGTAATTAAAATCTTTTTATAGATTTCAAGTTCAAATTTATCGTAATTTTTTGGTATTTTATGAAACATTAGAGAAAATAGTCCTGGTGTTAGAGCCCATATTTGACCACCAACTTGTATTTTATCTTCATTCAGTTTTAGGCTACTATCACCAAATTTCCATTCATTATTGTAATCTTTATGTGGGCCATAGTTTGTATCTAACTGATTTCTTCCTTCCAAAACTGATAAATCAGTATAAGTATATTCTGTATTGGAAGTCTGTGAGTAAAAATCATCTTCATCATCATCATCATCATCATCATTTTCAGTATTAACATCATTAAATAAGATGGTATTATCAAAAATTGTCCCTTCTACTAGTTTTTTTGGTGTACTTGTCTCTATCTTGACTGATGGGTTTTCAGGCTTTAAACTTGTATTATTTCCAACTTCTGTCTTGATGTTACTTTCTTCTTTCATGCGAATTCTTTTAAAATTTTTAGAACTATTTATGAATTCTTTAAGAGGTTCTGTTATAGGTTTGAATGTATCTCTTAATTGTTCACGTGTATCTATTTCACCAGTTTTTATACTACGAAGCTTTTTCTTCAACACATTCCTTGTCAACACCAACTGTTTTAAAATTTTCTCATCCATGTTTGCTAAGGGCAAATAACAGGTATCAGCAATGAGATCAGCTTTTCAGGACCTGGTCTGGTTTTCAGATCAGCTTATCAGGACCTGGTCTGGTTTTCAGATCAGCTTTTCAGGACCTGGTCTGGTTTTCAGATCAGCTTATCAGGACCTGGTCTGGTTTTCAGATCAGCTTATCAGGACCTGGTCTGGTTTTCAGATCAGCTTTTCAGGACCTGGTCTGGTTTTCAGATCAGCTTATCAGGACCTGGTCTGGTTTTCAGATCAGCTTTTCAGGACCTGGTCTGGTTTTCAGATCAGCTTTTCAGGACCTGGTCTGGTTTTCAGATCAGCTTATCAGGACCTGGTCTGGTTTTCAGATCAGCTTATCAGGACCTGGTCTGGTTTTCAGATCAGCTTTTCAGGACCTGGTCTGGTTTTCAGATCAGCTTATCAGGACCTGGTCTGGTTTTTAGATCAGCTTATCAGAACCTGGTCTGGTTTTCAGATCAGCTTTTCAGGACCTGGTCTGGTTTTCAGATCAGCTTTTCAGGACCTGGTCTGGTTTTCAGATCAGCTTATCAGGACCTGGTCTGGTTTTCAGATCAGCTTTTCAGGACCTGGTCTGGTTTTTAGATCAGCTTATCAGGACCTGGTCTGGTTTTCAGATCAGCTTATCAGGACCTGGTCTGGTTTTTAGATCAGCTTATCAGGACCTGGTCTGGTTTTTAGATCAGCTTATCAGGAGCTGGTCTGGTTTTCAGGTAGCTGGTATAGTTTGGAGATCAGCTTATCAGGTATCGGATGAGGTTATAGCAAATAGATGTATCAAGTTTAAAGTTAGATTAATAACTAAATTCAATCTTTTATGAGAAGTAGTTTATATAGTTATGAAGAAGTCAAATTGCTTTCTGTAGCGACCATCATTTAATTCATTATCTTTGCTTATCACTAAAAAGCCATATTTATCCTTCCAACATTCTCTACAAATTTCTTGGAACTTTTCGTAACTCATATCGCTGCCAACATGATCCCTATAAACATGCTTCATATTTGTATCATCTTGCTTAAACATTATAATAACATTTGCATTGTCTCTTATTAAATGCTTGGGAATTCTAGTATAAGTTTGACACAAGTAGAATGAATCAATATCCCTATGTCGCCCCATACAAAAATATGTACGTATATTATTCTGCTTTTCACATGCAACATCATCAAATATCATAATTGAATTAGTTTTAGCTTCGTCAGGTGGAATAACTGATTCATTATCGGTGAATGTATAATATCCCATTCCTTTAATTGGTGAAATTAGTTTCTTCAAGTACTCATATTTGGGTTGATAAAGAGATTTTGAGTATAAATAGATGTTTTTAAACTTGAGTCCATTAGGACTTTCTAGTAAGCCGATCATAACATTAGTCTTTCCACAATTTGATGGTCCCACTATTAGAGCACGAATAGAATTTGGTAAGAGGGGGCTATGCTTTATTTTTGAAGTGATGTTCGATGATTCATCAATATTACGAACTAAAATATTTTTATGTTGTTTCACTAACTGCATTTTTGTAACTAAATACATTTCATAAATGTTACCTCTTATTATAGAAAAAATCAGATAATATGGTTATACGATATCAGAAAACGTTTAGTCATAAAAACACCTTCGTTGGAGGAGGTATAGTAGATAAAATAATAAACTCTCTACCTGTTGAACTTCATCTTCCTGGATATCAGTACTGTGGACCTGGAACAAAACTACAAAAACGTTTAAATCGAGGTGATAAAGGAATTAATTTATTGGACTCTGCTTGTAAAGATCACGATATAGCTTATTCGAAAAATAAGGATTTAAGCACTAGACACAAGGCTGATAAAATACTTGAAAATTCAGCTTGGGATCGAGTTTTATCAAAAGATAGTAGTATTGGTGAAAAATCATTTGCCTATATGGTTACTAACGCAATGAAAGCCAAAACAAAATTTGGTATGGGTGTGGAGAAAAAGAAAAATGTTAAAAAGAACAAGCTCATTTTGTTTAGAACATCAATTAGAGCTGCAACAAAAATACTAAAGAAGGAAAAACCATTAGATATTAACTCAGCAATTAAAATTGCCCGAAAAACTATCAACAAATCATTAAAAGGAAGAAAATCTCAAATTATAGTACCACGTGTAATACGTGTCCCAAAAATTGGTGGGTTTTTGCCTCTAATACCGATTTTAACTGCTCTGGGTGCAATTGGTAGTCTAACAACTGGAGGTGCTGCTATAGCTAAAGCTGTAAATGCAACAAAGAATGCAAAAAATCAACTTGATGAAGCAACTAGACATAATAAAGCGATGGAATCTATTGCAGTTGGAAAGGGACTTTACTTAAAACCATATAAAAAGGGTTATGGTTTAGTTTTCAAAGAGGAATCAAAAAACTATTAGAGATGCTACCCAACAGACCACTATCTGATGAGGACCTAAACCGTTTCTCTATAAATATTCCGTATTTTAGAGGAGTTTTCATGTTGAATACTCTACCAAAACGAACAAAGAAAATAGAATGTGGAATAATCAATTTAGACGTATCAACAGGACCTGGTACACATTGGGTAGCATATTATAAAAACAACAATGAAAAAGAATATTTCGACAGCTTTGGAAACTTACAACCTCCTTCGGAAGTAGTCAAATATCTTGGTACAAATATAAAATACAACTATAATCAACATCAGAATTTCAATACATTTACCTGTGGTCATTTATGTCTTAAATTTCTTTATGAAATAACTGAAAATATTAAATAAAAAAGCACAAACATTTATATTTTACAAACTCTTTAATGTCTTTTTATTTATAATTTAAAATACATAATTAGTACATATCATTGGCAAATAGAAAATTGGGATTAAGCTTTTTCGATTAGAAAATAAGAGAAACTTGTATGTAGTGAAAAATATAAGGACTTATCCGATTATCTTAATTGTTTCTCTTTATGAAAATATCTAATGAAATTTAATGGAATTTCATAATATTGTGAAATTCAATTTGTCTTGTGCAGATCCTCTTAAAGAAATCAAGACTGTGCATGTTTAAGCGATATGGAAGATATCATTTTTTTTTTTTTTTTTTTTTTTTTTTTTTTTTATCCAACGAAGTAAAGCCAATAAAGAAATAAAAGTCATTCACACATTTAATTCTTTTTTCAATATTTTATTTCAAATTTTTTCTTAAAAACTCATATACATATGTACAATAGTTTTTCTTAATAAACAGGATTTTATTTACAATCATTTTTCTTAATAAATAGGATTTTATGTACAATAATTTTTCTTAATAAATAGGATTTTATTTAAAATCATTTTAACAACAATAAATAGGATTTTGTTTACAATAATGTTTCTTAATAACTAAGATTTTATATACAATTTAAAAATTAACTACTTAACTAAAAATTAACTAATTTTAGCTATTTTCTTGCATTCTAGCAATTTCATCTAGCAACATATCAAGTTCGTATTCAGGGTTAGTTTCCTTAATACGAAAATGATACCATGCATATGTGTTAATATTATTTGACCTAATTTTTCTCTTATCGTCTCCATAACTTAAGACTACCTTATTTAATTTACTAGTATATATATGGTGAAGCTTAGATTTAAATGTTAACATATTATCGTATACATTAGTCTTATTGAATAAACAGTTTCTATAAGTAGCTAAACTATATTTATCTAATATGGATCTTTTTACCCCCTTTGATTTTTTAACGTCATTTTGATTTTGTACACTGAATGAGTACATTTTTGATCGCAGCCCAACAAATTCTGTCATTATCTTACCGCAGTTTTCATCTTTCATCATGCCTAAAACTTTTTTATTTATTAATGGGAAATTATAAGTATTGTCCGTGGGATAGTCCGATGTATCAAAATGTTCTTCTATGTCATTTTTTATGTCAGCGTAAAAGTCATCCGTCTTTATTGAATATATAAAAGAGTCCGTGTCCATATAGTTCAATGAGAGTTTTGTCTTAAACTTAGGTTGCATGTACCCGTAATGAAAATTATACATTTTCCATTTGGACAATTCAAGTACACAAAATCCTAAGTAAATTGGTTTATTGTAGCAGGTTTTGACTCTAGTCATTTCGATTGCTACCAGATCTTCGGAAAATATAGATAAACTATGAAAATTTGGTTTTGATATCCAATCTTGAGCCCCCAAACGATTACAATTCGTTCTCTCCCAATTATTGACAATTTTAACATCTCTCCTCTTATCCACATTTTCCATGGTTTTACCATAGACTGCATTATTGAGTAGTTTGAAAAAGTTTTTTTCAAAAGCATTTTTAGCAGTGGCTCTATGTCTGGTATTTAGGTCAATATAGCCTTTTAACCATGGAGATTGTTTAAATGCTAGAATACGATGAGTTTTCTTTAAAACTAAGCCATTTTCTAAGCATTGTTTAAGAACTCTAAAGTGTATCACGTATGATTGCTTTGTAGAGAAATCGGTTATCAACTTGTTATACTTCGCTTGCAGTGGTTTTTTATTTTCAGCGCAAAAAGGTAGGTCATTATGCAAGTCATGTAAGTGAGAAGGATAATCTAAAGTGACCTCATAAACATAACCGTCTGTTCCATTGTCAGATATGCTGTTTGGATCCAGATTCAGCTCGTCTTGCGATAACCATCTGAACCCCCCATGAGGAAGATATTCCGACATAGCCCAACCGTAAAGGTTATTTGCGTCTAAATAGACAAGAAACTCCGAGGGCTTTTCTTTATCGAAATCTTCCAAATATTTGTTATTCGCTTTCGAATATTTTTGGCTACACTGTACGATTCCCCCACGTATACCTTTTTTCATAAAATTGTACATGTCTATGTCCGTAAATAATTCTAGTTCAATTTTTGTGTATTTTAACATTGCATCCCAGGAAAGTCCAGGTGCGGTATAGTATTGACATGGATCCAGCTCATAAATACCTTTACAAACTTTTCTATAGTTCTCGAAAATATCTGTCAGTAAGAGGACATCTGTTTTTAAGTAAAGTTCCATGTAATCTTTCATTGTTTTGCACCCAAAAGTATTCCATACCTCTACAGCATGTGAGTATTCCTCTAAAGAACACTCTTTATTGTTCAACTTATTAAAGAAATCACTGCGTGAAGGCAGCTGGCACTCGTCTAATTTTTGAAATGAATTTAGGTACTCATAGGGGAAAATGCCTTTCTTCTTAATAAGCTGAAATTCTTTTTCTGTTTGAAATAAGGACCTTATAGTGTTAAAATCATTATCCGACAAATTGCAGGCTAATGATTCTAAACTCTCAGCCATAGAGCGTAATGTATCAAGAAATCTTATTTCAAGATTATGACCATCGCTCATTTGTGTAAATTGCGAGAGTGATATATAAAGCTCCTTATTGAGAGGGAGTACTTTCAGTTGCATAGAAATTTCACCTAGTTCTTTAATAAAAAGATGTGAGTCATAATTTGAGTAATTGTGAAAGTAAACTGGTGTAAACTTGGGAATTTGGTAATTCAAATTACAGTTATTGTGGGCTGCACCTCTATATTTACCGCTAATGTGACAATGATCTCTAACGCGATCTTTACCTAGAAATTTTTGACAAATATGACAATTCACCGCACTATAAAAATTATAAATATCAGAAGGGGATAAAATATCCATTTGCCTATTATTTACTAAATGATTATTATAAATATCCTCACAATCTTTAATTAAAAATGAAACAAATTTTTGTGAAGCATCTTTCCCTGTATAAACCCTTAATTTATCTAACTTATTGTTATGGAGACACTTAATGTAGTAACTAAAAGCACAAGGAGTGTGCTTTTTGACAAGACTGGTTTTACTACTCACGTTATTACTAATGTCTTCCAGGATGCATTCAAAATCTGCGTACACCACAAAGGGGACATCCATTTTCCTCTGATGCCCCTTAAAACTTAGAACTGCCTCTGGACCTGACGGCATAGTTGTCACTATTTTGCCGCATTCCGCCTTATGGCTACTCATACCATTTTCGTTATGTGTGTATTGGAGACAGGTGTTGCAGATATGAAGTTTGTGTTCATTCTGCGTTAATTGACTTTGTAAAAGTCTGTGAATGAAAAAAAATATATAAAAGTTTATAAGTAAAATGTCTATATTATAAAATATATAAAACAAGTATATGTTTCATTAAATTAAAGTGTTGAATAATTTTCTAACTTACCTTGATATGTTCTTTATCAGTATGTAGTGATGAACTTCACCATTCTCCAAAAGCAACAAGTTGACATGCTTTACTTTTTCATCCTTGGTCACATAATAGGGACCGATGATTTGATCTGCTCCCTCATCGTACCCAAACACATTAACACTTATTGCTGGATTATTCACTTCGAACTTCTTAATTTTGTTTAGTGCTAATGGGTAAGTTAAGTTTTTGAAATTTAACGCTACACCATTTCGCGTAACAATCGTCTCTGCAGAAATGTCCTGAATGTTATAAGAACTGCAGCGTACTTGATGGTATTTAACAATATCCATGGCAGCGATTATACACCACTTGAAGCAGTATTCATCACTATTTTCAATATTGATGCATGCTTTTCTGCCTTCTAATTTTTGTGGTGTGGATATCCAACTTGATCCTTTGACTAGCGAAGATTTGTTGATGTTGATTTCTGCTCGAACTATGCGTGACAAAGTCCAACCAGAATCTCGCTCTTCAAATTCGGACATTTTTGTTGAAATCTCCTCAATCTGTTTACGGAAAAATTCTTCAATGTTATCTGCCTTCGTCAGCAAACTCATTTTGGCTACATGTGTTATAACACACAACTCCAATTCTTCTTCTACGATTTTGATGTACTCCGCCACAATACTCACATGAAATTTAATTATTATATGCTTAAACAAAGACATTTGAAGTCTCTCAATAAAAATATTCATGTTTTCTTTAATAAATTCTTCCAAGAGAAGTTGGTCTTTTTTATTAAGAATTACATATGTGGCGATATGGTTTTTGAAGGCTTTCGATATTTTGTAATATCTCACATTCTCTTCGACTTCTTCTTCTCTCCTAGCATGCGAAGTACTCATTGGAGTTGGCAGAGTTTCTTCTCTTTTTTCTTCTACTTCTCCATTACTTTCCGGTAAACTTATGTCCATAGCATCGTTGCATAAAGTCCCTCCAAGGATATCCACACCTTGTTGATGAGCTTGTTGTTGTTGTAGCTGCTGCTCTTGTTGATAATAATTAAGAGGTTGCCATTGCATCAAATTGGAATACTGCTCCATTTGATTAACTGGTGTGACGGGATTATAATTGTAACTTGGATACTCATATTGCATTGGTACTCCTGATGCCAAAAACTGATTACTCCATGACATTGGTGTAGGGTAACAGTTAGGCATACCGTATTGTTGATATTGGGGATACTGTAGAGAAGGGTGCTGCTGGTGATGAAATGAATTTATCTGCTGTTGACGATTTTGAACAAATGTCTGCGGTTGCTCTTGATTTGTATCCCGACTTACGACCATTTGATCCTGTACGCTATGACTTTTCACATGATCCAAAAAGGACTTTTGGTATTTGTATACCTTATGGCATCTATTACACTGATAACCTGTATAACTCATTTTTAATTATTTTATTATTATAAAACTTTAACACAATTGCTGATGATACTACTTATAAATACAATAAAGTACTGATGTGTTGGTTAGAAAATTTGGCGTATTTATACGAAAATTAGTAGCAGTATCCTTGCAGCATTCACAGTTTTAACTTTTTGTTTCTCTGCTGATGACTGTACTTAGTTGAAACTTTGCTGCTTTAAAATAATCGCAGACAAAGAAAATGATTACGTTGCAAAATATAAATGTATTCTACACAGCCACAAAATATTCCACGCACAAGTTCTTTCGATCGTACATACATACATACATACATACATACATCATACACACATACATACATACATACATCATACACACATACATACATACATACATTATACACACATACATACAAATATATTTCTTAAACAAATAAACAGAATATAAGCTTACCAGCGACAAACAAGCTGGACCCCCCACACACAAGCATTAGGGGTGTTCACATACATGAGAACGTTTTATAAATAAATAAAATAATTTATGTAATTATTTTATTCATTTATTTAATTATTTTATTTTATAAGAATTTATTAGCGTGAGGAAATCACACAAGCACATTCCCATGATTCATATGAAACCATATGACCTAGTAGTCATCAAACCTTCTTTCTCTGATATTACTGATATAGTATTACGATAACAAATTTCTACAGTATGGCAACACTGGGAGCATTAGAAAATAATAATCATGTTTTGCCGTCGGCATTTGAAAAAAATAATCATGTTTTGCCGTCGGCATTAGGAAAAATTAATAAACATGTTTTGCGTAGACATTAAGAAAAATTAATAACCACTATTTCACCATTGGTATTAGAAAAAATCATTTTCATGATTTTCCCGTCGGCATTTGAAAATAATTATGTATTGCCGTAGGCATTAGGAAAAATAAGTATGTATTGCCGTCGGCATTAGGAAAAAAAAATAATAATCATGTATTGCCGTCGGCATTTGAAAAAATTATCATGCATTGCCGTAGGCATTAGGAAAAATTATCATGCATGCCGTAGGCATTAGGAAAAAGACAGACTTATTGAACCACCCTCGAAAAATATTTAAAGGACTTATCGAACCACCCTCGTAGGTATCAAATTTCAAGAATTTTAAAATTTTCAAATTTTAATTACCCAAATTTAACAATTTCAGCAACAATTTAACAATTTTAATTGGTCCAGAGCCGGCAGTTCCCTACTACTACCACCCAACAGAAGGTGTTAAAACGGGGTTGCTTAAGTACCCAACCTGAGGTACTAAAGCGGGTTCTTATAAGTACACAACCCGCTTAAGTACCTCAAAATACTCTAAATTTTAGGCAAGGCACTTATGCGGGTTTTACTGTATATAGAAAAACCTGAAAACCTGGATATTTTAGTCAGAGCGGAGGGGCTACGCCAATAAAAACTTAAAATTAAAAGTTGTGCTAATGAGTTGAAATTTGATGCACAAGTAGGTCTATGTGAGAAACCATTTAAAAAAAATCTGAAAACCAGGAAATTTCAATCACGGTGTCAGGGCTACGCCCATAATCTCTAAAGCGATTTTATTGAAATTTGGAATACATATTGCAATAATACAACGTTATAAATTTGCACTAAAAAAACACGCCCATAAACTTGAGTTTAAAAAAGTGGGTGAGATCACGCCCATAAGAAAAATAAATTAAAATTTGCGCTAGTGACTTGAAATTTGATAAAAATATAAGTCTAGATTAGCAACTAACTAGAAAAATTTCAAAAACCAAACATTTAAACTTGAAGGCTGGTGCTACGCTCACAAAGCTCAGAATTAAAATAAACAAATCTAAAACGTTTACCTCAAGTGATTTTATTGAAATTTGGCATACAGGTTGCAATTATATAAGGTTATAAATATTCGTTAAAAAATGGGTCTATCAAATTTAAGCCTCCTATTTCATGTATTTTGGATCAGCATATTTAAATATACTATTTATTTACACAGAAAGAAAAAATCCATAGTAAATTCAAATTTTTGTTACTTACTTTTAGTACGAATCTTATTTAAAAATTTAAGTACGAATAGAACTAACATTTTCTTAAATCAAGCCGAAAACGGGATTACTTTAGGAAACCAATCCTGAAGTTTCTTAAATTGAGTATGAAGTGCTTAAATTATGTACAAAATTTTAAATCAAGTACAAAGTTTTTGAAGTGAGTAAAAAAAAATGAAAAAAAACATTTTTACCAAAAAATTTCAAGTTCATTAGTATGCTTATGATAAAAATTCAATAAAATTCAAAAAAATAATTCAAAAATCAGTACATTAAAATAAAAACAATTTAATATTTATAATTTTTAAAGGATATTTATTTTATTTAAGTGTGAGTAAGTGCGGTTTATTCTTAATACTCGTGTGCAAAAGTGTGGTTTTAAAATTATAATGGTAAATAAAATAAAACTATAATGTTCAATGATAATTTATTTAATAAAACTATAATATCAATATTAACTAAAAAATAAAAAGTGAAAGCAAATGACGACTTCAAACTGCGCCAGCTTCTGAGGGGCTTAAGTGCGAATATCTAAAAAGTAAGTAATAAATATGGGGCTTTTTTATCGAGTACGCGTGTTGTTTTTAACAAGTCCCGTTTCAATGTATACATATGTATGTACATAAAGAAACATACATAATAAGTAAAAAATAGTAATAGGTACGAAAACTTCCTGCATATGCATGTCTCATGAGTTCTCATTGAAGAATTATTTTCTTATGCTCAACTCCCTGTAAGACCGGACTCAAAAATATGTTATCGCTCTAGGTGACCAAGAACCCCTAGCTTCTTAATGACATAGTTTCGCTTAGAGCACTGATGGGGTTGCACTTTTGGAGCGATGACGATTATAAATGTAATCAGCTTAGAAACGTGGGCTTTAGTTGAGAGCAAAACATATAATTATTCATTGATGACAAAGAGGCAGTATTGTGGAGGGCAAGTTCCTATTATTATTTAGTAAAAAAGTATTAAACAAATAACCTATATAAATTTAAAATCAAGTATTTTTTTCTTCCATTGAGCAGACATCTTGGACTCAGTTAGCATTCTTCCATTATAATTTTCTGCCAACACTGTTAGAGATGCATGTAATAGAGCGACGTAAATTTAATTGTTATTACTAGGGCGACAAATTTCATGCACTATAAAATTAAAAATATGCGCATATAATATGCACCATAGAAGTCAAAATATGCACCAAAATAATGAAAATATGAGCAAATAAAAATATGCAACAAAAACCAATTAATTTTTTACTAGATTTATTAAAACATAACAAAATAACATAACATAACAAAAAATAAAATCCAGTCTACACAATCAAATAAAAAATTAAAATATAAAAATAAAATCCGTCCATAGAATCTGTACATTTAAACGAGTAGTATTAACATAAATTTTTTTTGTATAAATAAATACAGTTTTTTAAATTTTCAAATGTAAAGTGCCTGTTGGTGCGCAGAAATTTTTTGTACATCGAAAATATTCGATCGTTCGTTTTTTTACAATGCGCTTTCTTGTGTTTAACAAGGGGGCTATATAAATTTTCACCGGCATTGCCGCATCAGCTGGTATAATGAATAACATTTAAATATGTACATATGTATGTATGTACATAGTATGGACGTTGTATCTTGTATTAAATGGCGGTTATTTCAGAAATGATATTAAAGTATTCAGTGCAAGTTTGAGAAAATGAAGGATTTTTTTTTTTTTTTTGATATTGTTATAGCTGTGAAAAACTTGGAACATATGCAAATAAATATGCACTTATTACAAAAATATGCACAGAACTTAGATTTTTGTTAAAATATGCAAAATATGCAAAAACAAATTCATGCCATTTTACAGGAAATCTTATGAAACGCAAAGAAAATTGTTCAGAATAGCTTTTAAAGTGTCGACAATAAATATGCATTTGCATTGAAATTGTCGCCCTAGTTATTACCATAGAAATTCTTATCAATAATTAAAACAAATAAAAATATTAATATGGACAATACAAAGTTAATAAAAAATAATAATAATAATAGCAAAAATCATTATT
The DNA here is from genome assembly GCA_949987645.1 of Tachina grossa. Taxonomy (NCBI): domain Eukaryota; kingdom Metazoa; phylum Arthropoda; class Insecta; order Diptera; family Tachinidae; genus Tachina; species Tachina grossa. The sequence continues at coordinate 77,059 of CATLJX010000052.1, forward strand.
ATATTAAATCTTTAATTCAATAAATCAAGTTAGGATTACTTAAACAGGCGTTTTTGGATTATTTCAGGTACGGATTCGGGATTAAATGAACCCTATTTTTAGATTAATTCAATCCCAGATTTTCTTAAATCAGTCTCATTTTGGGAGTATTTCAAGTATGGATTCGCATTAAATAAAGTTAGAAATTCTTGAATCAAGCGTATTTTGAAATTAATTCAATCTGAGGTTAACTGAAATCAATCTGGTTTTGTAATTATTTCAAGTACGGAATCAGGATTAAATATGGATAAAATTAAGTATTTAGCACTTGAATAGTCCGTACTTAAATCAAGTCTTTTGTACTTGATTTGAGTAAATCCGTACCTACCGTACTTATGACACCGCTTTGAATTGATTTAAGTACGGATGGATTGATTTTTATTTTGAGTGTATATATTATTATCTGCTTCGTACGAAACTTGACACGAATAATAAGCACTGGCTAAAAAATTGTTTCTTTAAAAAAAAGTGTGCGGGAGTACGTCCAGAAAAATAAAAAAGGCCAATGTGTGAAATTAAATCAATGATGTCAGTTTCATGGCACAATTGTGCAAACTAAAATCACACACATTCTTATTCTCTTCCATTTAGTCATCAATGAAACAGCGATAACACATGTGCAGTGGGTGTATTAAATTCTTTATAGATACAGTGAAAGAAAAAAAGTAGTATGCGAAAAATATTCTATGATCAGTAATGCTTTTTGCGACATTCAATGTATTTTATGTTGCAAAACTTTTAAGGAAAGAAATTAATATTTATTAAAAAGAATTTTTGGAGCAGCTTCACTAAATTGCATTTAATATCAAAACTTAAAAGACCAATAACTCGGAAAATATTGATCGCAGCCAATTTTTTTGTTTACTTTTTTCTTCTTATTTTTTAAGTTTCTATCAGATAAGCTATTTAAAAATTTATTTTTGGAATTTCTTCACAGTTTCCTATGAAAAGTTTACAGCGCCGTAACTCGGAACTTTTTTATTTAATTTTTATTCCTTATTTTTTAATTTTCTACCATATAGACTCCTTTTTATGTATTTTGAGCTGCTTCACTAAACTGCATTTGTTGCAAATATTTATTTTTTTTCGATGTACTTCAGAGACGAATGAGACAGCTTTTCTCACACATACAACTATAGTTTTATTTTTGACACCACTGAATTAAATTGATAACAAAATATACAGCTGAAGCCATTTTATTTAGACTTGTATGCACCATGTAAGGCTTGAAACTATCATCTTAAAAAGTGGACGATGATAATTTAGTTTAAAAACGTGAAAATAGAAATTGCACTACAAACTTAAAATTCGATACAAAAATTAATTTAAGTCAGAGATCACCGAGAAATATCTAAAATCCTAGAAGTTTCAATCCGGGTCCATGGACACGTACTTTAAACTCGAAATTAAGAATTTAAGTTAATGGGTGAGTTACGAACTGGAAAAATCTGAAAGCACCGATCGTTAAATTACAGATGTAGGGCCACGTTCATTATCATTAAAATTTTAGAAAAAATAGGTTTAGGTAAGTTGCCAACTAGAAAAAATTAAAACACAAGCTACTCTATTGAAATTTTGCAGGTACATTGCACTTATGCCAGCTTTTAATTTGACGTTTTCAAAAGTACTTCATCTAAGCAGACTTAAAAGAATAAGGGGAGTCACTCCTACTAAAATTTACCCTATATTTTACATACATATTTCTACACAGATGACTCTTTAAAAATTTCATACATTATTGGGTACTTATAATGACACAATAGTGCACCGATCAGAATCTAAGCCATTATTTTATGTAACTCTGATCTTTTCAACTGGCCTAGTCATTATGAATGGAAATATAGAAGACCAGAAATTTTAAGTTTAAAAAGCTTCATTAAAGAAAACCTTTCAAAAAGTAGTCAGATCCTTACAAAAACATTAATATAAAAAAAGGCGAAGTTCCTTTCAAAAATTTCGGCCATCAGAAGTAGTAAGATAAAAATTTTGATCAAGTTTTTGGTTGGCACAATACCTATCACTGAAATATGCTATGCATTATATAAATTTGTAATCATATGGGTGTCATATAATTTTAGGTAATCTGCTAACTTGGCAATATTTTTACCTTTCTAAAAAAGGTGAGAATAATATATCGGAAAAAATGTTGTCAAATAAGCAGATTATCTAGAAATTATATAACACCCATATGTTTACAAATTTATATAGTGCATAGCATATTTCAGTGATAGGTAATGTGTCAACCAAGAACTTGGTCAACATTTTAATCTCATTACTTTTTATGGCCGAAATTTCGGAAATGAACTTGGCCTTTTTTCACATTAATGTTTTTGTGAGGATATATATTATATACTATTATAATTGTTTTGGAAAAGTGATTGGAGATTGAGTGACATATCAATATCCTCATTGTTGGAATTAATTTTATTCTCTTTTATTGCATGATACAACTTCTTAGGTCGTCCACGTGTACCTAATCTTAGCAGTTTTGGACGTCCTCTGCCACGTTTTTCATTTCTGTTTTATTTTTGGACTGATATCGATATTTTCTGGATAGTTCTCCATATCTATTTTCAATTGATCTATTTCATCAGATTTCTTCAATTCAATTTCAAGATTGTTGTTTTTTATATCATAAAAGTCTTCATATTTGTCATCAAAACCGTTTTCGTCAATAAACTTTACATCTCGGCTAATTATAACACCTCTTTTCTTTGGAGATCACTAACGATAAGCTTTTGATTCAGAAGAATATCCCACGAAAACACACAGTTCTGAACGCGAATCGAATTTGCCTTTGTTGGAATTTTTATTTAGCACGTAGCCTTTGCAACCAAAAACTTTCATAAGCATCGCTGCAGGTTTTTTATTTGTCCAAAGTTTATAAGGAATCTCATTATTACTTTTTGTAACACATCTCTTTCGAATATAACATGCAGTGTTAATGGCTTCTGCCCAAAACGACGCAGGTGATGCGGAATGTTTCATCATACGTCGTGACATTTCGACAAGGGTTAAATTTTTCCGTTCTGCCGTTCCATTTTGCTGCGGAGTATGAGGTATTGTCAAACGTGTTTTTATACCATGTTTTTCCAAATATGAGTCAAACTCCCGGTTACAATATTCACGCCCATTATTTGATTGTAACTTTGTAATTGTTTGACTAGTGAAAGTCTCTGCCAAGGCTTTATATTTTTGGAAAGCAGAAAATACATCAGATTTTTGTTTCAAAAAATATACTTTGCACCACCTAGGTTTATCATCTATAAACGTTACAAAGTACTGAGCGCCAGAATTTGATTTACATCTCATTGGTCTACATAAATCACTATGGATGATTTCCAGTAATTGGTTGGACCTATTATTTTTCCTTTTTGGAAAAATCGCGCGTGTTTGTTTTTGACTTATACAAACTTCACAGGTAGATAATTTCAATTCTTATTTGAAATTTAATCCATAGATATCACCATTCTTTGCCATATTTTTAAGATCTCTTTCGTTCACATGTCCCATTTTGTAGTGCCATAAATCGAGTTAATTTTTGACTTCAGTTATGTTTGCTGTACTTCCATAATTTTTCACGTAATATAAATTAGCAATTCTTTCTGCACAAGGGTACACTTTTTATTTTTATCAGTTACTATTGCATTATTTTTAGAAAATATTACGTCATAACCACGGTCGGTAATTTTTTAAACTGATAATAAATTTGTTCTTAAGTCAGATACATAAAGAACGCCTTTCAATTGCAAATTGGAATTTAAATCACGATTACTGACAGAAATATTCATATTTTTACTATGGCTTATTGCAGTCTTACTATTGTTTGCCAAGTTAAGCGTTTGATTCATTTCTGAAAACTGTTCAAAATTATTAATGTCAGCACTCATGTGGGAAGTGCACAAGCACCACTTTGTATTATCACTCGGGCACAAAAACACCGATTCGGTTGATGTAAAACAAATATTTGATTTCTTTGTGTATTGCTCATCTTCTTGAGTACTTTGCATATTTTTCACTTTTGTTTTGCAATTTCTTGCAAAATGTCCGAGTTAACCACATCTAAAACACGTGATGTTTTGTTTCGGCTTCATTTGTTTCTGTTTTTGATGCTCTCGTTTTATATATAATGCACTTAAACCATTTTTACCTTCTTTAGATTTTCTTGATTCGAATTCCTCTAAAATCTTCACGCGAAGCATCACGTGTTTCTTACGCACACCTAAAAGTCTCGAATGAATCTGAATGAATGAATTACTATAAAGTAATAAAATGGCCAACAGCTCATCACCGATGCAAACGCCAATTTCTCTTAATTTTGACACCGCATCGAAAAATTCATTTAAGTGATCTCGTACTTTAAAAAATATATGGATTTCAGACATAATTTATTTATAAAAATGAAACAAATAAAATATTAAAAAATTATAAAATAAAAATTTAAAAAATTAAATAAAAATATATAAGGATTTAAAACATAATAATTTCTTTATTCATATAAAACAAACAAAAAAAATTACAAATTAAAAATAAACAAAAATTTTAAAAAAATACGGATTTCAAACATAACAACTTTTTTATACATATGAAACAATAAACAAACAAAAAATATATATAAATTAAAAATTAAAAAAAGTTAATATAAAAAATGTATTGATTTCGTGGTGAAATCTGGATAGTAAAAATTTTTTAGGTTAGTTGAATGCTGTTATTGTTCAGTGCTTTACTTTTTTACTTTAATTAACGAGAAATGGAATCCTAAGATCTTACCCGATTGATCTGAAACTTTACACAAAAATACTTTTTAGACCCACTCACAACTTTTAAGGCCTAGTCATTCACAAAAATTAAAAAAAAAATTAACGCTCCACCCTAATGTATAAACCTACTAAATACCCTTTTGTTGAAAAATATATTTTTAAACCTTATTTAAATTTCAACTAAAGCGTTATAAGTCAAAATAACACAAAAACAAATTGAGAAGATTCAGAGAAATGGTATTAACTCAAAACATAGATTATTTTTCCAAGAATTCCAATATTAAAAAAAAAAACAATGCAAATACATTTTCAAATGGAATTTGATTGCTACTATGGATTCGGATTTTAAAATTCTCTTGTAATCTAACCACAAACAGTGTTTCGTCTCTACTGAAAATTTTTAAAATTTTGAGTTAATACCCTCTGGTTGATAAGGTGCGATATATTTTTTTTTTTAATGCATGTTTTTTTATTTATTGTATCTTCAAATATGAACTAACAATAAGTATTCAAATCTTAAGTCTATAAAAAAATTATTAGGCCCGACCAATGTCGGACATAAGCTTAGTGATAGTTATTAATAATACATAAGTAGTGATAAGCAACAAAAAGAAAAAAGTGTTTTCAAGCAGCTTCATCATCTAGAGTGTTGAATATTAGAGCCCGTGTATCTCTCTTTTTTAAGCGGATGTGCCCAGTAAAGTTCAAAATATTACGAGCAAGCGGATTAGGATGTGACTCGAGTTTTGTTAGATATTTGCCTGCGTATTTTACAATTTCTTCAGTCACTAGTGGCATATTCAAATCGCGATGTATATTTGAATTTTTGATGTACCATGGAGCCGATGTTATCATGCGTAAAATTTTATTTTGCCTTCGTTGAATTTTCTCTACATTTGAAGCTGAAGCAGTGCCCCATAGTTGAATTCCGTAACACCATATTGGCTTTAAAAGCGACTTGTATATTAAAAGTTTGCAGTCTAGGCTAAGTGTTGAATTTCTACCAATCAGCCAATGTACCTGAGTTAATTTAAAATTCATTTGAGTTAACTTAGAGTCAATGTGATGTTTCCATGTAAGTCGTCGATCAAGGTGTATACCTAGATATTTCACATGTGAATGTTGAGGAACAACTTGATTGTTAATCCGAATGGGGGAGCAAGTATCTCTTCTTAGGGTGAACGTTATATGGACACACTTTTGTTCGTTGACTTTAATTCTCCATAAGTTTAACCAAAGCTCCATCTGGCTAATGTGTTCCTGGAGTTTGCGGGATGCCTCATCAGGGTTTTCGTGCATACTAAGGCAGGCTGTATCGTCGGCAAATGTGGAAGTATGGATACTACTGCTCACAGGCATATCGCAAGTATAAATCAAGTATAAAACTGGTCCCAGTATGCTCCCCTGTGGCACACCGGATGAAATAGTTTCAGGCCTACTCGTAAAGTCTCCTTCCACAACAGTGAACTTACGGGAAATAATGTAACTTTCCAAAATATTTGAAATGTTTATTGGTAAGTAAGTCTTCAATTTTAAAATTAGGCCTTCATGCCAGACTTTATCAAATGCCTGGGAAACGTCAATAAAGAGCGCAGAACAATACTTTTTTTCCTCAAAAGTTCTTCTTATAAATTGAACCAGTCTGTGAGTTTGTTCAATGGTGCTATGCTGACTTCTAAACCCAAATTGATGGTCTGGTATGCACCCACTACTAATTAGAATTGGGGACAATTTTGTTTTGAGCAGTTTTTCGAAAAGCTTTGACATAGTTGATAGTAGACTTATTGGCCTATATGACTCAGCCTTGGTTAGATCTTTGCCCGGCTTTGGAATCATTTTAACCTTGGCAAGCTTCCAGCTGTGTGGATAATACTCCAGTCGTAAAATGGCATTAAATATGAATAATAGGATTCTCATTGCAATACGAGGCAAGTTCATAAGCATCTGGTTACTAATTCCATCAATACCCGGAGCTTTCTTCGGGTTGAGTTCGGCAATTAATTTTTGTAAATCACGCGTCTTAAACCTTATGTGTTGAGGGGGTAGAGCGACTACATTCGGCCAATCAGCAACACCAGTATATATGTTTGGCGTAAAAACGGATTTTAAGTGCTCAGCAAATATTTTACCTTTTTCAGTATCGCTTCTTGCCCAACTTCCGGTAGATGTGCGTAGAGGTGGCTTATACTCAATGGGTGTTTTAAGCTTTCTAGCAGCGCGCCACAAAGAGTAATTAGACGCTGGTGTGACATCAAGACCTTCCAGATAATTTTTAAGAGATGCAGTTTTTTCAGACGCAAGCAACTCTTGGAGTCGTTTAGTGCACTCTTTAAATCTGATTTTATTTTGTGGTGATCTGTTCTGTTGCCATTCCCTTCTAGCTCTTCTTTTTTCACGTACGAGACGTTCAATGTCTGTAGAATAAATTTTATTAAACCCAGTCTGCGGATGGGAGATAATGGCATGTTCAGCAGCCTGTTTAATATTCTCGCTGAGATTGGCAATGTTAGATTCAATATCATCGGATGTTCTAAGCGTAATGTTTTCCGTACAATGACTACTGAGATATTTTTTGAGCCCCAGCCAATTAACACGATTGATCATCTTCACATATGGGTCAGGTAAGTTATTTCTTAAGGGACTACAAATTGCAATGATCGTCGGAGAGTGATCGGACGAAAGATCAAGAGAAGCTTGAACTTGAATTAAATCCCTAGAGATATTTTTTATGACGCCAAAATCTATAACATCCGGAATTTTTTGTATGTCAGTAGGCCAATAAGTGGGCTCCCCACTCGAAATGACATCCAAGCCCATTTTTGAAATAGTGTTGAACAATGCTCGACCTCTGGGGGTAATAAGACGCGAACCCCAGAACGTATGCTTAGCATTGTAGTCGCCAGCTGCTACAAAACAAGGTCCAAGAGATTTGTAGAAATCCTCATATTGATTCTCAGTGATTGAAAATCTGGGAGGGGAGTAAATTGATGATATAACAAAATTTGTACAAAAACTTTCAATGCCAATATTTGTTGCTTGTAGGTGTTCTTCACAAATGTTATCAAGAACATAGTGCTTGAGTCTTGACTTTATTAGAATTGCTGATCCACCGCAAGCCCTTCCTCTAGGGTCCTTTGTATCATATATAGTGTAGCCATAAATTTTAAAAAGACTTCTCGAAGTCAAATGAGTCTCAGATACTAACATTACATCAATATTTTTTTCCGTGAGGAAGTGCTCAATTTCATTTTTATGTTGGCGAATGCCGTTTGCGTTCCAGAAACATATTGTTAACGTGTTCATGGCTTATTAATTAATGCTTGAAGCAGAGTATTCTGCATTCGCAGCATTTGTTGCATCATGCTAGTCATATTTGTTGTAAAATTGTTTATAGTTTGCACCAGATTTTCAATAGTAGCTTCAAGGCGATTAAAATTAAAGCTTGCGTCAGTATTTTTTGAATTATTTGGCGGGGAAACATTTTGTGTGGGAATTGAATTTGACTTAGCAGCATCTGCATACGATACACGGGAAGTAACTGGTTGGCTCATTTGCGCAAAAGTGGCAGAGTAAGCGTTTGCTGATTGAGCTGGAGCTAATTTAGGTTTTTGCACCATAGTCTTCTTTACGAAAGAGTACACAGGACAACCTCTGTAGTTAGCGGTGTGATTACCTCCACAATTACTGCATTTTTTATCACTTTGATCTTTTAGCTTATTGCAACTAGCAGTGCCGTGTAATTCGCCGCACACAACACAAACAGAGGGTAAATTGCAGTATGTTTTTGTATGGCCATATTCTTGGCAATTATGGCACTGTACAGGACCTGAACGCTTATGTGGCTCTTCAACTGTGATTTTTCGGTACAAGAGGTATTTCAAATTTTAAATTGGATGCGTTTCATTTTTTTTCAATTTTATATCATTAGGCTCAAGTTCAACACGAAATAGGGGTTGAGGAATCTTCTCTCTATTTATTATATTGGACACATTTTTTACCTTAAACCCCTGGAGGACGAGTGCATCTTTTATTTCTTCGGGAACAACATAAGAATCTATGCCCTTCAATACGATCTGCATGCCTTTAGCGCTCTTAAGCTGGTATGTGTAGAAGCTTGTTTTATTTTTTTCAAATTCAGCAACCATTTTGCGGAAATCTTTTTCGTCATAAATTTGGACTTTAGTTTCATCTATGTTTCCACGTTTTATTGGAACAATGTGAAATTTATTCTCACCAATGACCGAAATTAATTTTTTAATAAGGGCATTTGAATTTTTTTGTCTCAAATAGATTGGTGGCGGCTTGGATATTTTATTCGAGGATACCTCGGGTTTGTCGTTGTCATCTTGCAAAATTTCGAAGCGATTTTGGCGATTAGTTGAGGCTGCGCTGTTATCCCTAGACATTTTGGGAGCAGATGAAATTTTTGAAGAATTCGGGCTTCGCCCACGCTTTACCACGGTTATATATCTGTCCATTCCGACTTGTACCTTGAGTTTCGAGCCGCTGTTATCTGTAGTGATAACTTTGTTAAGTGATGAACACGAGCCTGAAGGGGATGATATTACTGGCTTATATGAAGAAGTACTAGGCAACTGTAATGTTAATGCATCATTACTATTTGGCATTGGACAAAGCGAAGTTGACCGCTGACGAAAAATTGGCTTTGCCGGTAAAAAAAAGTTTTCATCAGATTTATTATTTATTTTTTTTTTCATTAAGAGTTTCAGAACTCACAGTAAAATAAGCATTTCTGCCGTTAGAACTCACTTCAAATTTTTTTGTATTTGAGGCACTCATACAAAGAATTCCTCAAGGGATATTCGCTTGTGTTTTTTTATGTTTGCGGTCTTTTTTTGTTTTTGTTACTTATGATTGTTTATTTGTTTAGAGGTACACATATATATAGTATTCCTCAATATCAATTTGTTTAATTTTTTTTGCTTGCGGTTTTTTTTGTTTTTGTTATTTTTACTATGTAAAAATAACAGCAAAGCATAAAGCTTATTTATTAAAGACAGTATGTACCTATTACGAATAATATGTACTACGAATATTTTTTGTTTGTTTAATTTTTTTTGTAAGTAAGAAAAATTCCGCTAATCGACTGTTCGCTTTTTTTTTTTTTTTTTTTTTTGGTGCGATATATGAATCAAAAAAACTAGAACAAAATATAAAGAGAAGTGAAAGCAGAATTTACTCCTTGGAATATCAAAACTCACGTACATTAACAATATAAAAAAGTTTCTAAAATTCTTGAGAAGAAGAAAATGTTCATGGTCCAAGCTGAACTACTACATAATATTTTGCGAGAAGCAGACAAAAAGTTGTTTGTGAAATATGTATACAATTTTAAGCAAACGTTCGACCAGTTACTTTCTCCGATTTGAGAAACTCGTTAGTTGCATCTTATCCCAACCTACAAACTTTACAAGAGAGGAAGTTTTCTACAAAGCCAATGCAGTCAGTTGTATGAGACGTCATTGTTTCATGCCAAAACTTGTTGGAAAATTGTTCTTTTCTAAACGTAAAATATGCAACACTTCTTAAAAATCAGGTAAGCATTTAAAAATGTTGACAAAGCACATGTAACATATATATTACACTTCTCTTTTAGAAAAGAAAACGCCATAAATTAATAAACCCTGCCATTTTACAATATCCCGATTTCAAAAATACCTTTTATTTTGACAACAGATGCATCTAATTTTGCAATAGAAGCAGTATTGTCACAAGGAGAGACAGGCTTGGACCTACCCATAACGTACGCAGGCATAACTTTGTCAAAACATGGCTGTCATTTAACCCTCTAGTGCCTACATTTTTTTCCGGGTAAAAAAATTATTTTTGCTTTTGACTTTTCTTAAAAGTAAAGAATATATTAAAAAAAAATTTTTTTTTGGTCAGATCGGTTGTTATAACGCCGAAAACATAGACCGCCTCTAGGCGGCTTTGGGATAATAAGCCAAAAAATCTCAATGAAATTTTATTTCTTCATGTAAAATAAAATGCTTTATTGAAACAGTTTATAACTAATAGATATGTGTAGTTCGTGAGATATGCACAGAAAATAAACAAGAAGTCCAGATTTAATTCAAGAAAGTAGTTTATTCAATTTATTTGTGGTGAAAATCGTAGAAGCAGTCCTTGTGGTTAGAAAGACATAAGTTTAAATTGCACTTTCGGCATACAACTTGAGTTTCGGAACTGCAACCAGGAAGCTTACAAGTTTTTTTACCAGCACGTGATAAAAACTGCGGAAAATGTCCGACTCCATCGTAACGAGTGTCTGCAGGTGGTACAAAAGATTTTTTACCACTACACTTTTTTTTAAGATCTTGTCGTGGGCGCCCTGGAGCTTTTGGCAACGAAGGGCTCTGCATGCAGAGTACGTATGCGATCTCTGCTCGGAAGCTTGGCAGTTGGTATCGTCTATCATTAGCATCAGGCTTGTTGATTCTGTGGAACAAAATATAGGCGTTTACCATGGCTAAGTCAAGCAAATGTATGAACAGTCGATTTGTATATTTGTTGCTCTTCATTGGAATTTTATATCGACCAATAAGACCATCCATGAGATCGACACCACCCATATGGCTATTATATTCATGGATTATATTGGGGCAATCGACGTCAACAAACTTTTTTTCAGAGCGAACAAAACGTGATACCGTGTTTTTTGGGTTTGTTTGATTTTGAAAAGGTTTCGTGCCTGCGTAAGTCGATGCGAGTCGCACAGCCTTATTATCTTTCCAAAGCGACAAAGAAATTTCAACTCCAGAAGCAGATCCGCAAAACTCAGTGGAATATCCACGTGATTGTTTCCTGAGATCGTTGTCCGTTGGCAGCTTACAGTTCGGAATGCGGTTCGAACGAATAGTCCCCAAGGAATAAATTCCGCGTGATTTGAGATAAACAAGAAGTGGCAGTGAAGTGTAGTAGTTGTCGAAGTATACTATGTGGTTTTTATTATCTTGGACATTGCGTGATAATCGAATAACCACATTCGCTGACGCTCCAAGATCTGGCGAGCCTGGTTGTACAACATTGTCTCCTGCTCCGCAGTATATCTCAAAATTATAACAAAATCCGAAGGAGTCACATAAAACAAAAAGTTTCATTCCCCATTTGTGTGGTTTGTCTGGTAAATATTGCCGTAGAAAAGTCTTCATCTTCGTTGCACACATTTGTTCATCCACACATAAACGTTGATTCATTGGGACGGATTGAAACTTTTCATTAAAATGACTCACAATTGGTCGTATTTTGTACAACGGATCGTGGTCTGCAGTATTCTTGGCGGGCAGTTTACTGTTATCGTTAAAATGCAAATTACTCCGTATTTTCTCAAATTGATTTCTAGGCATAGTATTTTGGATTGTTTGGAACGCATATTCGCCCCAATATGCAAGGAATTATTAGCCGTACACTGGGCGATAAATATTTTCATCGATACCTATATGGTAGAAAATTTTATGTAATAACGTACCAAAGACCGTTTGTTTCTCTATTTATACATAATAATGATGCACATAAGAGTCGACATATGCAACTATCATTTTGAGATATCGTATAAAAAGCGCAAAATCAATACAAACGCCGACGAATTATCCAGAATAATAATAAATAGTGATACATTAAAAGCAATGATTCCAACTGAAAAAGAGCAAGAAACAAAAAAGTTACTAACTGTTACAAGAAATATGACAAAAAGTTCGAATTTAAAGAACAACGACATTATTTATAAAAAGCCTGATCAACTTTCTGTATGAGAATGTGCATCAATTGCGGACATCAAAAACATAAAAAAATTACGATTTGAAAAAGGGTCACAGTTTAGAAAACCGCAAATAATAATTACTAATTTAGAGGTTTCAATCAGGTGTAGCGAATATCTGAATATCTGTCCTTGGAGAAACTATTACCAAAAATGAAATCCCTCAAGGTACAAGAATATGTTTTAAATAATAATGATGAAATATTTGGAATCGTGCCTATCAATCAATATAAATGTTTTTAAAACTTGAATCCATATATGTATATATATATATATATATATATATATATATATATATATATATATAAATATATATATATATATATATATATATATATATATATATATATATATATATATATATATATATATACATATATTATTTTTTATTTATTAAGTATCTATTAAATTTTTGTAATAAAACTCATAAATATATTTTGGAATTATACTTTTTTAACAATTCCTTAAGACCTTTTTTTCTTATACGGGACTTACACCATGACTTTTTCCCCTGCATTTTTTTTGAATCCTCTTTTGTACCCCTTTTGTGAATTAACTATAAAAAAGTCACGGTCAAAAGTCATAGTGTAAATTCCGTATTATTCTTTGACAAGGGTAGCATTTCCGAATAATTTTTTTTAGTACATGTATTTATTTATTGTATCTTCATATTTGAACTAACAATAAATATTCAAATCTTAAATCTTAAACATAATTATTAGGCCTGACCAGTGTCGAACATAAACTGAGTGATATTTATAAATAATACATAAGTAGTGATGATCAAAAATTAAAAATAAATGTATTATCAAACAGTCCCATCTGGAGTATTGAGTATAAGAGCCCTTGTGTCCCTCTTTTTCAGGCAGATATATCCAGTAAAGTTCAAACTATTACGAGCAAGCGGATTAGGATGTGACTCAAGTTTAGTTAAATATTTGCCTGCGTATTTTGCATTTTCTTCTATCACTAGTGGCATATTTAAATCACGATGTATATTTGAATTTTTTTGTACCATGGTGCCGATGTTATTAACCGTAAAATTTTGTTTTGCTTTCATTGGATTTTCTCGATATTGGAGGCTGAAGCAGTGCCCCATAGTTGAATTCCGTAACACCATATTGGTTTCAAAATCGACTTGCATATTAAAAGTCTACAATTTAGACTTAGTGTTGCATTTCTACCAATCAGCCAATGTATCCGAATTATTATAAGTTTCATTTCTGTTACCTTTGAGTCAATATGGTATACAAAGGTATTTCACATGTGAATGTGGAGAAACAACTTGACTGTTGATTTTAAGGGGGGACAAGTATCTTTTCGTAGGATAAAGGTTATATGCACACACTTCTCTTCGTTTACCTTTATTCTCCATAAGTTTACCCATAGCTCAAGCTATGTTATATGTTTCTGAAGATATCGGGATGCCTCATCAGGGTTTTTGTGCATACTAAGGCAGGCTGTATCATCGGCAAATGTAAAAGTATGGATATTACTGCTCACAGGCATATCAAAAGTATAAATCAAATACAAAACTGGCCCCAGTATACTCCCTTGAGGTACACCGGATGAGAAAGTTTCGGGCGTACTTATAAATTCTCCTTCCAAAACAGAGAACTTCCGGCCTAAAATATAACTTTCCAAAAGTTTTAGAATGTTATTTGGTAGATATATCTTCAATTTTAAAATAAGGTCATCTTGCCAAACTTTATCAAATGCCTGAGAAACATGAATAAACAAGGCAGAGCAATACTTCTTTTCTTCGAATGTTTTCCTTATAAATTGAACCAATCTATGCGTTTGTTCAATGGTGCTATGCTGATTTCTAAAACCAAATTGATGGTCCAGTATGCACATATTATCTGTTAGACAGGGGGACAATTTTGTCATGAGCAGCTTTTCGAAGAGTTTTGACATAGTTGACAGCAAACTTATTGACCTATATGACTCAGCTCTGGTAAGATCTTTGCCCGGCTTTAGAATCTTTTAACCTTGGCAAGCTTCCAGTGTTTTGAATAACACTCCAGTCGTAATATGGCATTAAAAATAAACAGAAGGATTCTTATTGCAATATGCGGCAAGTTCATCAGCGTCTTGTTACTAATTCCATCAATATTTGGAGCCTTCTTTGGTTTAAGTTTAGCAATTACTTTTTGTACATCACGTATCTTAAACTTTAAGGGTCGAGGGGGTAGAGCAAATACACTCAGCAAATCAGAAACACCAGTACATGTGTTTGGCGCAAATACGGATTTTAAGTGCTCAGCAAATATTTTACATTTTTCCGTATCGCTTCTCGCCCAACCTCCGGTAGATGTGCGCAGATGTGGCTTAAGCTCATGAATGTTTTAAGCTTTCCAGCAGCGTGTCACAAAGAGTAATTTGATGCTTGTATGACATAAAGACCTTCCAGATAATTTTTAAGAGATGCAGTTTTTTCAGATGCAAGCAACTCTTGGAGACGTTTAGTACACTCTTTAAATCTAATTTTATTTTGGGGTGATCTGTGCTGTTGCCATTCCCTTCTAGTTCTTCTTTTTTGATACACAGAACTTTCAATATCCCTAGAATAAATTTTATTAAGCCCAGTCTGCGAATGCGAGGTAGTGGCATGTTCAGCAGCCTG
This sequence comes from Tachina grossa, assembly GCA_949987645.1. Lineage (NCBI taxonomy): Eukaryota > Metazoa > Arthropoda > Insecta > Diptera > Tachinidae > Tachina > Tachina grossa. The sequence goes on from CATLJX010000052.1 coordinate 92,261, forward strand.
TTTAATATTTTTTATTAAGATTGGCAATGCTAGATTCAATGGAATGGAATGACTACTAAGATATTTTTTGAATCCCAGTCAGTTAACACGATTGATCATCTTCATATATGGGTGAGGTAAGTCACTTCGTAGTGGGTTACAGATTGACACGATAGTGAGAGAGTGATCGGAAGAGAGATTTAGGGAAGCTTCAACATGAATATAATCCCTAGAAATATTTTTCATGACGCCAAGATCTAGAACATGCGCAATTTTTTGTACGTCAGTAGGCCAATAATTAGGCTCCCCACTCGAAAAAACATCCAAGCCCATTTTTTAAATTGTATTAAACAAAGCTAGACCTCTAGGTGTTACAAGGCGCAAACCCCTGTACGTATGTTTTGCATTGTAGTCTCCAGTTGCGATTTGTAGAACTTTTCATACTGATCTTCGGTAACTGAAAATCTGGGAGGTGAGTAAATTGATGTCACGAAATTCGAACAAATATTTTCTACAAAAATATTCGTAGCTTGCATATATTCTTCACTAACGTTGTCAAGGATATAGTGCTTGAGTATTGACTTAATTAGAATTGGAGATCCACCGTAGCCATTAATTTTGAAAAATCTTCTCGAAGCCAAATGAGTCTCAGAGGCCAACATTATGTCAATATTTTTTTTCCGTAAGGAATTGTTCAAGTTCATTTTTATGTTGGCGAATCCTGTTTGCGTTCCAGAAACATATATTTAACATGTTTGTTGCTTGTTAATTAATGCTTGAAGCAGTGTGTTCTGCATTTGTAGCATTTCTTGCAGCATGCTGGTTATATTTGTTGTAAAGCCATTTATAGTTAGCACCAGATTCTCAATAGTAGCTTCAAGGCGACTAATGTTAAAGTTTGATTTTGTATTTGTTGAATTATTTTGCGGTGAAATATTTTGTGTCAGCATAGAACTTGCCATAGCAACATCGGCATGCAATACACGTGAAGTAACTGATTGGCTCATTTGAGCAAGATTGACGGATTAAGCGTTTGCTGATTGTTTAACGAAAGAATATATAGGACATCCTCTGTAGTTAGCGGTGTGATTACCTCCACAGTTACTAAGTTTTTCATCACTTTGATTTTTTGACTTATTGCAACTAGCAGTGCCGTGTAATTCGCCTCTCACACCACAAACAGTAGGTATATTGCAGTAAGTTTTTCTATGGCCATATTCTTGGCAATTATGTCACTGCACGGGACCTGAACGCTTATGTGGCTCTTCAACTGTGATTTTTCGCTACAAGAGGTATTTTAGGCTATAAATTGGATGTGTCTCATTTTTTTCAACTGTATATCATTCGGCTCCACTTCAACATGAAATAGATGCTGAAGTATCTTCTGCTTATTAATTATATTAGTAAATTTTTTTATCTTAAATCCGTGGTCGATAGGTGCACATTTTACTTCTTCGGTGTCAACATATGAATCTATGCCCTTCAATACTATCTGTAGGCCTTTAACACTTTTAAATTGGTATGTATAAAAACTAGTTTTATTTTTTTCAATTTCTTTCACAATTTTTCGGAAATCTTTTTCTGCATATATTTGTATTTTTGTTTCGTCAATATTTCCTCGTTTAATTGGAATTATATGAAAAGTATTATCACCGATGACCGACAGTAGTTTTTAATAAGTGCATTAGAATTCTTTTCTCTCAAATATATAAGTGGTGGCTTAGAAGACTTTTGCTATGATGCAGCGGGCTTGTCGTCGGTGTCTTGTAATAATGAAAATCGATTTTGAAGATTGGTAGATGATGTGCTGCTATCGCTAGACATCTTTGGAGCAGATGAAATTTTTGAAGAATTCGGGCTTCGCCCACGCTTTACCATGGTTATATATATGTCCATTCCGACTTGTACCTTGGGTTTTGAGCTACTGTCATCTGTAGTGATAACTTTTTAAAGTGATGAATACGTGCCTGAAGGGGATGATATTACTGACTTATATGAAGATGTACTAGGCAACTGTAATGTTAATAAATCATTATTATTTGGCATTGGACAAAGTGAAGTTGTTCGCTGACGAAAAATTCGCTTTGTAGTTAAAAAAGTCTTTCATCAGATTTATTATTTATATTGTTTTCATTAAGAGTTCCAGAACTCACAGTAAAATAAGCATTTCTGCTGTTAGAACTCACTTCAAAATTTTTTGAACTTGAGGTAATCATATAGAGTATTACTCAAGGGAACTTTAATTGTATTTTTTTGTTTGCGGTTTTTTTTGTTTTTGTTATTTCTTGTATGTAAAAAAATATTAGCAAAGCTATAAAGCTTCTTTTATTAAAGTCAGTACATATGTACCTATTACGAATAATATGTACTACGAATATTTTTTTGTATAATTTTTTGTTTGTTTAGTAAGAATGTAAGAAAAATTAAATTAATGAATTAAAAACTTATTTAAGATTTTCCCAATGGTTGGTGCATTTGAATTTGGTTTTCTGAACAGTTACTTTTGAAAACTTTTTATCATGAAACTCAAAAAAACAATGTGACCAATTTTATCATAAAAAAGTCAAATTTTGAATTAAAATCATAAAATAAATCACATTTTATCAACAAAACAGTATCAACTCAAAATATAATATAATATAATAAAATATAATATAATATAATATAATATAATATAATATAATATAATGTAATATAATATAATATAATATAATATAATATAATATAATATAATATAATATAATATAATATAATATAATATAATATAATATAATATAATATAATATAATATAATATAATATAATATAATATAATATAATATAATATAATATAATATAATATAATATAATATAATATAATATAATATAATATAATATAATATAATATAATATAATATAATATAATATAATATAATATAATATAATATAATATAATATAATATAATATAATATAATATAATATAATATAATATAATATAATATAATATAATATAATATAATATAATATAATATAATATAATATAATATAATATAATATAATATAATATAATATAATATAATATAATATAATATAATATAATATAATATAATATAATATAATATAATATAATATAATATAATATAATATAATATAATATAATATAATATAATATAATATAATATAATATAATATAATATAATATAATATAATATAATATAATATAATATAATATAATATAATATAATATAATATAATATAATATAATATAATATAATATAATATAATATAATATAATATAATATAATATAATATAATATAATATAATATAATATAATATAATTAATATAATATAATATAATATAATATAATATAATATAATATAATATAATATAATATAATATAATATAATATAATATAATATAATATAATATAATATAATATAATATAATATAATATAATATAATATAATATAATATAATATAATATAATATATAATATAATATAATATAATATAATATAATATAATATAATATAATATAATATAATATAATATAATATAATATAATATAATATAATATAATATAATATAATATAATATAATATAATATAATATAATATAATATAATATAATATAATATAATATAATATAATATAATATAATATAATATAATATAATATAATATAATATAATATAATATAATATAATATAATATAATATAATATAATATAATATAATATAATATAATATAATATAATATAATATAATATATATAATATAATATAATATAATATAATATAATATAATATAATATAATATAATATAATATAATATAATATAATATAATATAATATAATATAATATAATATAATATAATATAATATAATATAATATAATATAATATAATATAATATAATATAATATAATATAATATAATATAATATAATATAATATATATAATATAATATAATATAATATAATATAATATAATATAATATAATATAATATAATATAATATAATATAATATAATATAATATAATATAATATAATATAATATAATATAATATAATATAATATAATATAATATAATATAATATAATATAATATAATATAATATAATATAATATAATATAATATAATATAATATAATATAATATAATATAATATAATATAATATAATATAATATAATATAATATAATATAATATAATATAATATAATATAATATAATATAATATAATATTATATAATATAATATAATATAATATAATATAATATAATATAATATAATATAATATAAAATAATATAATATAAAATAATATAATATAATATAATATAATATAATATAATATAATATAATATAATATAATATAATATAATATA
>CATLJX010000053.1:0-15519 GCA_949987645.1 Tachina grossa
TCATTATTATTATCATTATTATTATCATTATTATTATCATTATTATTATCATTATTATTATCATTATTATTATCATTATTATTATCATTATTATTATCATTATTATTATCATTATTATTATCATTATTATTATCATTATTATTATCATTATTATTATCATTATTATTATCATTATTATTATCATTATTATTATCATTATTATTATCATTATTATTATCATTATTATTATCATTATTATTATCATTATTATTATCATTATTATTATCATTATTATTATCATTATTATTATCATTATTATTATCATTATTATTATCATTATTATTATCATTATTATTATCATTATTATTATCATTATTATTATCATTATTATTATCATTATTATTATCATTATTATTATCATTATTATTATCATTATTATTATCATTATTATTATCATTATTATTATCATTATTATTATCATTATTATTATCATTATTATTATCATTATTATTATCATTATTATTATCATTATTATTATCATTATTATTATCATTATTATTATCATTATTATTATCATTATTATTATCATTATTATTATCATTATTATTATCATTATTATTATCATTATTATTATCATTATTATTATCATTATTATTATCATTATTATTATCATTATTATTATCATTATTATTATCATTATTATTATCATTATTATTATCATTATTATTATCATTATTATTATCATTATTATTATCATTATTATTATCATTATTATTATCATTATTATTATCATTATTATTATCATTATTATTATCATTATTATTATCATTATTATTATCATTATTATTATCATTATTATTATCATTATTATTATCATTATTATTATCATTATTATTATCATTATTATTATCATTATTATTATCATTATTATTATCATTATTATTATCATTATTATTATCATTATTATTATCATTATTATTATCATTATTATTATCATTATTATTATCATTATTATTATCATTATTATTATCATTATTATTATCATTATTATTATCATTATTATTATCATTATTATTATCATTATTATTATCATTATTATTATCATTATTATTATCATTATTATTATCATTATTATTATCATTATTATTATCATTATTATTATCATTATTATTATCATTATTATTATCATTATTATTATCATTATTATTATCATTATTATTATCATTATTATTATCATTATTATTATCATTATTATTATCATTATTATTATCATTATTATTATCATTATTATTATCATTATTATTATCATTATTATTATCATTATTATTATCATTATTATTATCATTATTATTATCATTATTATTATCATTATTATTATCATTATTATTATCATTATTATTATCATTATTATTATCATTATTATTATCATTATTATTATCATTATTATTATCATTATTATTATCATTATTATTATCATTATTATTATCATTATTATTATCATTATTATTATCATTATTATTATCATTATTATTATCATTATTATTATCATTATTATTATCATTATTATTATCATTATTATTATCATTATTATTATCATTATTATTATCATTATTATTATCATTATTATTATCATTATTATTATCATTATTATTATCATTATTATTATCATTATTATTATCATTATTATTATCATTATTATTATCATTATTATTATCATTATTATTATCATTATTATTATCATTATTATTATCATTATTATTATCATTATTATTATCATTATTATTATCATTATTATTATCATTATTATTATCATTATTATTATCATTATTATTATCATTATTATTATCATTATTATTATCATTATTATTATCATTATTATTATCATTATTATTATCATTATTATTATCATTATTATTATCATTATTATTATCATTATTATTATCATTATTATTATCATTATTATTATCATTATTATTATCATTATTATTATCATTATTATTATCATTATTATTATCATTATTATTATCATTATTATTATCATTATTATTATCATTATTATTATCATTATTATTATCATTATTATTATCATTATTATTATCATTATTATTATCATTATTATTATCATTATTATTATCATTATTATTATCATTATTATTATCATTATTATTATCATTATTATTATCATTATTATTATCATTATTATTATCATTATTATTATCATTATTATTATCATTATTATTATCATTATTATTATCATTATTATTATCATTATTATTATCATTATTATTATCATTATTATTATCATTATTATTATCATTATTATTATCATTATTATTATCATTATTATTATCATTATTATTATCATTATTATTATCATTATTATTATCATTATTATTATCATTATTATTATCATTATTATTATCATTATTATTATCATTATTATTATCATTATTATTATCATTATTATTATCATTATTATTATCATTATTATTATCATTATTATTATCATTATTATTATCATTATTATTATCATTATTATTATCATTATTATTATCATTATTATTATCATTATTATTATCATTATTATTATCATTATTATTATCATTATTATTATCATTATTATTATCATTATTATTATCATTATTATTATCATTATTATTATCATTATTATTATCATTATTATTATCATTATTATTATCATTATTATTATCATTATTATTATCATTATTATTATCATTATTATTATCATTATTATTATCATTATTATTATCATTATTATTATCATTATTATTATCATTATTATTATCATTATTATTATCATTATTATTATCATTATTATTATCATTATTATTATCATTATTATTATCATTATTATTATCATTATTATTATCATTATTATTATCATTATTATTATCATTATTATTATCATTATTATTATCATTATTATTATCATTATTATTATCATTATTATTATCATTATTATTATCATTATTATTATCATTATTATTATCATTATTATTATCATTATTATTATCATTATTATTATCATTATTATTATCATTATTATTATCATTATTATTATCATTATTATTATCATTATTATTATCATTATTATTATCATTATTATTATCATTATTATTATCATTATTATTATCATTATTATTATCATTATTATTATCATTATTATTATCATTATTATTATCATTATTATTATCATTATTATTATCATTATTATTATCATTATTATTATCATTATTATTATCATTATTATTATCATTATTATTATCATTATTATTATCATTATTATTATCATTATTATTATCATTATTATTATCATTATTATTATCATTATTATTATCATTATTATTATCATTATTATTATCATTATTATTATCATTATTATTATCATTATTATTATCATTATTATTATCATTATTATTATCATTATTATTATCATTATTATTATCATTATTATTATCATTATTATTATCATTATTATTATCATTATTATTATCATTATTATTATCATTATTATTATCATTATTATTATCATTATTATTATCATTATTATTATCATTATTATTATCATTATTATTATCATTATTATTATCATTATTATTATCATTATTATTATCATTATTATTATCATTATTATTATCATTATTATTATCATTATTATTATCATTATTATTATCATTATTATTATCATTATTATTATCATTATTATTATCATTATTATTATCATTATTATTATCATTATTATTATCATTATTATTATCATTATTATTATCATTATTATTATCATTATTATTATCATTATTATTATCATTATTATTATCATTATTATTATCATTATTATTATCATTATTATTATCATTATTATTATCATTATTATTATCATTATTATTATCATTATTATTATCATTATTATTATCATTATTATTATCATTATTATTATCATTATTATTATCATTATTATTATCATTATTATTATCATTATTATTATCATTATTATTATCATTATTATTATCATTATTATTATCATTATTATTATCATTATTATTATCATTATTATTATCATTATTATTATCATTATTATTATCATTATTATTATCATTATTATTATCATTATTATTATCATTATTATTATCATTATTATTATCATTATTATTATCATTATTATTATCATTATTATTATCATTATTATTATCATTATTATTATCATTATTATTATCATTATTATTATCATTATTATTATCATTATTATTATCATTATTATTATCATTATTATTATCATTATTATTATCATTATTATTATCATTATTATTATCATTATTATTATCATTATTATTATCATTATTATTATCATTATTATTATCATTATTATTATCATTATTATTATCATTATTATTATCATTATTATTATCATTATTATTATCATTATTATTATCATTATTATTATCATTATTATTATCATTATTATTATCATTATTATTATCATTATTATTATCATTATTATTATCATTATTATTATCATTATTATTATCATTATTATTATCATTATTATTATCATTATTATTATCATTATTATTATCATTATTATTATCATTATTATTATCATTATTATTATCATTATTATTATCATTATTATTATCATTATTATTATCATTATTATTATCATTATTATTATCATTATTATCATTATTATTATCATTATTATTATCATTATTATTATCATTATTATTATCATTATTATTATCATTATTATTATCATTATTATTATCATTATTATTATCATTATTATTATCATTATTATTATCATTATTATTATCATTATTATTATCATTATTATTATCATTATTATTATCATTATTATTATCATTATTATTATCATTATTATTATCATTATTATTATCATTATTATTATCATTATTATTATCATTATTATTATCATTATTATTATCATTATTATTATCATTATTATTATCATTATTATTATCATTATTATTATCATTATTATTATCATTATTATTATCATTATTATTATCATTATTATTATCATTATTATTATCATTATTATTATCATTATTATTATCATTATTATTATCATTATTATTATCATTATTATTATCATTATTATTATCATTATTATTATCATTATTATTATCATTATTATTATCATTATTATTATCATTATTATTATCATTATTATTATCATTATTATTATCATTATTATTATCATTATTATTATCATTATTATTATCATTATTATTATCATTATTATTATCATTATTATTATCATTATTATTATCATTATTATTATCATTATTATTATCATTATTATTATCATTATTATTATCATTATTATTATCATTATTATTATCATTATTATTATCATTATTATTATCATTATTATTATCATTATTATTATCATTATTATTATCATTATTATTATCATTATTATTATCATTATTATTATCATTATTATTATCATTATTATTATCATTATTATTATCATTATTATTATCATTATTATTATCATTATTATTATCATTATTATTATCATTATTATTATCATTATTATTATCATTATTATTATCATTATTATTATCATTATTATTATCATTATTATTATCATTATTATTATCATTATTATTATCATTATTATTATCATTATTATTATCATTATTATTATCATTATTATTATCATTATTATTATCATTATTATTATCATTATTATTATCATTATTATTATCATTATTATTATCATTATTATTATCATTATTATTATCATTATTATTATCATTATTATTATCATTATTATTATCATTATTATTATCATTATTATTATCATTATTATTATCATTATTATTATCATTATTATTATCATTATTATTATCATTATTATTATCATTATTATTATCATTATTATTATCATTATTATTATCATTATTATTATCATTATTATTATCATTATTATTATCATTATTATTATCATTATTATTATCATTATTATTATCATTATTATTATCATTATTATTATCATTATTATTATCATTATTATTATCATTATTATTATCATTATTATTATCATTATTATTATCATTATTATTATCATTATTATTATCATTATTATTATCATTATTATTATCATTATTATTATCATTATTATTATCATTATTATTATCATTATTATTATCATTATTATTATCATTATTATTATCATTATTATTATCATTATTATTATCATTATTATTATCATTATTATTATCATTATTATTATCATTATTATTATCATTATTATTATCATTATTATTATCATTATTATTATCATTATTATTATCATTATTATTATCATTATTATTATCATTATTATTATCATTATTATTATCATTATTATTATCATTATTATTATCATTATTATTATCATTATTATTATCATTATTATTATCATTATTATTATCATTATTATTATCATTATTATTATCATTATTATTATCATTATTATTATCATTATTATTATCATTATTATTATCATTATTATTATCATTATTATTATCATTATTATTATCATTATTATTATCATTATTATTATCATTATTATTATCATTATTATTATCATTATTATTATCATTATTATTATCATTATTATTATCATTATTATTATCATTATTATTATCATTATTATTATCATTATTATTATCATTATTATTATCATTATTATTATCATTATTATTATCATTATTATTATCATTATTATTATCATTATTATTATCATTATTATTATCATTATTATTATCATTATTATTATCATTATTATTATCATTATTATTATCATTATTATTATCATTATTATTATCATTATTATTATCATTATTATTATCATTATTATTATCATTATTATTATCATTATTATTATCATTATTATTATCATTATTATTATCATTATTATTATCATTATTATTATCATTATTATTATCATTATTATTATCATTATTATTATCATTATTATTATCATTATTATTATCATTATTATTATCATTATTATTATCATTATTATTATCATTATTATTATCATTATTATTATCATTATTATTATCATTATTATTATCATTATTATTATCATTATTATTATCATTATTATTATCATTATTATTATCATTATTATTATCATTATTATTATCATTATTATTATCATTATTATTATCATTATTATTATCATTATTATTATCATTATTATTATCATTATTATTATCATTATTATTATCATTATTATTATCATTATTATTATCATTATTATTATCATTATTATTATCATTATTATTATCATTATTATTATCATTATTATTATCATTATTATTATCATTATTATTATCATTATTATTATCATTATTATTATCATTATTATTATCATTATTATTATCATTATTATTATCATTATTATTATCATTATTATTATCATTATTATTATCATTATTATTATCATTATTATTATCATTATTATTATCATTATTATTATCATTATTATTATCATTATTATTATCATTATTATTATCATTATTATTATCATTATTATTATCATTATTATTATCATTATTATTATCATTATTATTATCATTATTATTATCATTATTATTATCATTATTATTATCATTATTATTATCATTATTATTATCATTATTATTATCATTATTATTATCATTATTATTATCATTATTATTATCATTATTATTATCATTATTATTATCATTATTATTATCATTATTATTATCATTATTATTATCATTATTATTATCATTATTATTATCATTATTATTATCATTATTATTATCATTATTATTATCATTATTATTATCATTATTATTATCATTATTATTATCATTATTATTATCATTATTATTATCATTATTATTATCATTATTATTATCATTATTATTATCATTATTATTATCATTATTATTATCATTATTATTATCATTATTATTATCATTATTATTATCATTATTATTATCATTATTATTATCATTATTATTATCATTATTATTATCATTATTATTATCATTATTATTATCATTATTATTATCATTATTATTATCATTATTATTATCATTATTATTATCATTATTATTATCATTATTATTATCATTATTATTATCATTATTATTATCATTATTATTATCATTATTATTATCATTATTATTATCATTATTATTATCATTATTATTATCATTATTATTATCATTATTATTATCATTATTATTATCATTATTATTATCATTATTATTATCATTATTATTATCATTATTATTATCATTATTATTATCATTATTATTATCATTATTATTATCATTATTATTATCATTATTATTATCATTATTATTATCATTATTATTATCATTATTATTATCATTATTATTATCATTATTATTATCATTATTATTATCATTATTATTATCATTATTATTATCATTATTATTATCATTATTATTATCATTATTATTATCATTATTATTATCATTATTATTATCATTATTATTATCATTATTATTATCATTATTATTATCATTATTATTATCATTATTATTATCATTATTATTATCATTATTATTATCATTATTATTATCATTATTATTATCATTATTATTATCATTATTATTATCATTATTATTATCATTATTATTATCATTATTATTATCATTATTATTATCATTATTATTATCATTATTATTATCATTATTATTATCATTATTATTATCATTATTATTATCATTATTATTATCATTATTATTATCATTATTATTATCATTATTATTATCATTATTATTATCATTATTATTATCATTATTATTATCATTATTATTATCATTATTATTATCATTATTATTATCATTATTATTATCATTATTATTATCATTATTATTATCATTATTATTATCATTATTATTATCATTATTATTATCATTATTATTATCATTATTATTATCATTATTATTATCATTATTATTATCATTATTATTATCATTATTATTATCATTATTATTATCATTATTATTATCATTATTATTATCATTATTATTATCATTATTATTATCATTATTATTATCATTATTATTATCATTATTATTATCATTATTATTATCATTATTATTATCATTATTATTATCATTATTATTATCATTATTATTATCATTATTATTATCATTATTATTATCATTATTATTATCATTATTATTATCATTATTATTATCATTATTATTATCATTATTATTATCATTATTATTATCATTATTATTATCATTATTATTATCATTATTATTATCATTATTATTATCATTATTATTATCATTATTATTATCATTATTATTATCATTATTATTATCATTATTATTATCATTATTATTATCATTATTATTATCATTATTATTATCATTATTATTATCATTATTATTATCATTATTATTATCATTATTATTATCATTATTATTATCATTATTATTATCATTATTATTATCATTATTATTATCATTATTATTATCATTATTATTATCATTATTATTATCATTATTATTATCATTATTATTATCATTATTATTATCATTATTATTATCATTATTATTATCATTATTATTATCATTATTATTATCATTATTATTATCATTATTATTATCATTATTATTATCATTATTATTATCATTATTATTATCATTATTATTATCATTATTATTATCATTATTATTATCATTATTATTATCATTATTATTATCATTATTATTATCATTATTATTATCATTATTATTATCATTATTATTATCATTATTATTATCATTATTATTATCATTATTATTATCATTATTATTATCATTATTATTATCATTATTATTATCATTATTATTATCATTATTATTATCATTATTATTATCATTATTATTATCATTATTATTATCATTATTATTATCATTATTATTATCATTATTATTATCATTATTATTATCATTATTATTATCATTATTATTATCATTATTATTATCATTATTATTATCATTATTATTATCATTATTATTATCATTATTATTATCATTATTATTATCATTATTATTATCATTATTATTATCATTATTATTATCATTATTATTATCATTATTATTATCATTATTATTATCATTATTATTATCATTATTATTATCATTATTATTATCATTATTATTATCATTATTATTATCATTATTATTATCATTATTATTATCATTATTATTATCATTATTATTATCATTATTATTATCATTATTATTATTATCATTATTATTATCATTATTATTATCATTATTATTATCATTATTATTATCATTATTATTATCATTATTATTATCATTATTATTATCATTATTATTATCATTATTATTATCATTATTATTATCATTATTATTATCATTATTATTATCATTATTATTATCATTATTATTATCATTATTATTATCATTATTATTATCATTATTATTATCATTATTATTATCATTATTATTATCATTATTATTATCATTATTATTATCATTATTATTATCATTATTATTATCATTATTATTATCATTATTATTATCATTATTATTATCATTATTATTATCATTATTATTATCATTATTATTATCATTATTATTATCATTATTATTATCATTATTATTATCATTATTATTATCATTATTATTATCATTATTATTATCATTATTATTATCATTATTATTATCATTATTATTATCATTATTATTATCATTATTATTATCATTATTATTATCATTATTATTATCATTATTATTATCATTATTATTATCATTATTATTATCATTATTATTATCATTATTATTATCATTATTATTATCATTATTATTATCATTATTATTATCATTATTATTATCATTATTATTATCATTATTATTATCATTATTATTATCATTATTATTATCATTATTATTATCATTATTATTATCATTATTATTATCATTATTATTATCATTATTATTATCATTATTATTATCATTATTATTATCATTATTATTATCATTATTATTATCATTATTATTATCATTATTATTATCATTATTATTATCATTATTATTATCATTATTATTATCATTATTATTATCATTATTATTATCATTATTATTATCATTATTATTATCATTATTATTATCATTATTATTATCATTATTATTATCATTATTATTATCATTATTATTATCATTATTATTATCATTATTATTATCATTATTATTATCATTATTATTATCATTATTATTATCATTATTATTATCATTATTATTATCATTATTATTATCATTATTATTATCATTATTATTATCATTATTATTATCATTATTATTATCATTATTATTATCATTATTATTATCATTATTATTATCATTATTATTATCATTATTATTATCATTATTATTATCATTATTATTATCATTATTATTATCATTATTATTATCATTATTATTATCATTATTATTATCATTATTATTATCATTATTATTATCATTATTATTATCATTATTATTATCATTATTATTATCATTATTATTATCATTATTATTATCATTATTATTATCATTATTATTATCATTATTATTATCATTATTATTATCATTATTATTATCATTATTATTATCATTATTATTATCATTATTATTATCATTATTATTATCATTATTATTATCATTATTATTATCATTATTATTATCATTATTATTATCATTATTATTATCATTATTATTATCATTATTATTATCATTATTATTATCATTATTATTATCATTATTATTATCATTATTATTATCATTATTATTATCATTATTATTATCATTATTATTATCATTATTATTATCATTATTATTATCATTATTATTATCATTATTATTATCATTATTATTATCATTATTATTATCATTATTATTATCATTATTATTATCATTATTATTATCATTATTATTATCATTATTATTATCATTATTATTATCATTATTATTATCATTATTATTATCATTATTATTATCATTATTATTATCATTATTATTATCATTATTATTATCATTATTATTATCATTATTATTATCATTATTATTATCATTATTATTATCATTATTATTATCATTATTATTATCATTATTATTATCATTATTATTATCATTATTATTATCATTATTATTATCATTATTATTATCATTATTATTATCATTATTATTATCATTATTATTATCATTATTATTATCATTATTATTATCATTATTATTATCATTATTATTATCATTATTATTATCATTATTATTATCATTATTATTATCATTATTATTATCATTATTATTATCATTATTATTATCATTATTATTATCATTATTATTATCATTATTATTATCATTATTATTATCATTATTATTATCATTATTATTATCATTATTATTATCATTATTATTATCATTATTATTATCATTATTATTATCATTATTATTATCATTATTATTATCATTATTATTATCATTATTATTATCATTATTATTATCATTATTATTATCATTATTATTATCATTATTATTATCATTATTATTATCATTATTATTATCATTATTATTATCATTATTATTATCATTATTATTATCATTATTATTATCATTATTATTATCATTATTATTATCATTATTATTATCATTATTATTATCATTATTATTATCATTATTATTATCATTATTATTATCATTATTATTATCATTATTATTATCATTATTATTATCATTATTATTATCATTATTATTATCATTATTATTATCATTATTATTATCATTATTATTATCATTATTATTATCATTATTATTATCATTATTATTATCATTATTATTATCATTATTATTATCATTATTATTATCATTATTATTATCATTATTATTATCATTATTATTATCATTATTATTATCATTATTATTATCATTATTATTATCATTATTATTATCATTATTATTATCATTATTATTATCATTATTATTATCATTATTATTATCATTATTATTATCATTATTATTATCATTATTATTATCATTATTATTATCATTATTATTATCATTATTATTATCATTATTATTATCATTATTATTATCATTATTATTATCATTATTATTATCATTATTATTATCATTATTATTATCATTATTATTATCATTATTATTATCATTATTATTATCATTATTATTATCATTATTATTATCATTATTATTATCATTATTATTATCATTATTATTATCATTATTATTATCATTATTATTATCATTATTATTATCATTATTATTATCATTATTATTATCATTATTATTATCATTATTATTATCATTATTATTATCATTATTATTATCATTATTATTATCATTATTATTATCATTATTATTATCATTATTATTATCATTATTATTATCATTATTATTATCATTATTATTATCATTATTATTATCATTATTATTATCATTATTATTATCATTATTATTATCATTATTATTATCATTATTATTATCATTATTATTATCATTATTATTATCATTATTATTATCATTATTATTATCATTATTATTATCATTATTATTATCATTATTATTATCATTATTATTATCATTATTATTATCATTATTATTATCATTATTATTATCATTATTATTATCATTATTATTATCATTATTATTATCATTATTATTATCATTATTATTATCATTATTATTATCATTATTATTATCATTATTATTATCATTATTATTATCATTATTATTATCATTATTATTATCATTATTATTATCATTATTATTATCATTATTATTATCATTATTATTATCATTATTATTATCATTATTATTATCATTATTATTATCATTATTATTATCATTATTATTATCATTATTATTATCATTATTATTATCATTATTATTATCATTATTATTATCATTATTATTATCATTATTATTATCATTATTATTATCATTATTATTATCATTATTATTATCATTATTATTATCATTATTATTATCATTATTATTATCATTATTATTATCATTATTATTATCATTATTATTATCATTATTATTATCATTATTATTATCATTATTATTATCATTATTATTATCATTATTATTATCATTATTATTATCATTATTATTATCATTATTATTATCATTATTATTATCATTATTATTATTATCATTATTATTATCATTATTATTATCATTATTATTATCATTATTATTATCATTATTATTATCATTATTATTATCATTATTATTATCATTATTATTATCATTATTATTATCATTATTATTATCATTATTATTATCATTATTATTATCATTATTATTATCATTATTATTATCATTATTATTATCATTATTATTATCATTATTATTATCATTATTATTATCATTATTATTATCATTATTATTATCATTATTATTATCATTATTATTATCATTATTATTATCATTATTATTATCATTATTATTATCATTATTATTATCATTATTATTATCATTATTATTATCATTATTATTATCATTATTATTATCATTATTATTATCATTATTATTATCATTATTATTATCATTATTATTATCATTATTATTATCATTATTATTATCATTATTATTATCATTATTATTATCATTATTATTATCATTATTATTATCATTATTATTATCATTATTATTATCATTATTATTATCATTATTATTATCATTATTATTATCATTATTATTATCATTATTATTATCATTATTATTATCATTATTATTATCATTATTATTATCATTATTATTATCATTATTATTATCATTATTATTATCATTATTATTATCATTATTATTATCATTATTATTATCATTATTATTATCATTATTATTATCATTATTATTATCATTATTATTATCATTATTATTATCATTATTATTATCATTATTATTATCATTATTATTATCATTATTATTATCATTATTATTATCATTATTATTATCATTATTATTATCATTATTATTATCATTATTATTATCATTATTATTATCATTATTATTATCATTATTATTATCATTATTATTATCATTATTATTATCATTATTATTATCATTATTATTATCATTATTATTATCATTATTATTATCATTATTATTATCATTATTATTATCATTATTATTATCATTATTATTATCATTATTATTATCATTATTATTATCATTATTATTATCATTATTATTATCATTATTATTATCATTATTATTATCATTATTATTATCATTATTATTATCATTATTATTATCATTATTATTATCATTATTATTATCATTATTATTATCATTATTATTATCATTATTATTATCATTATTATTATCATTATTATTATCATTATTATTATCATTATTATTATCATTATTATTATCATTATTATTATCATTATTATTATCATTATTATTATCATTATTATTATCATTATTATTATCATTATTATTATCATTATTATTATCATTATTATTA
>CATLJX010000054.1:0-61984 GCA_949987645.1 Tachina grossa
TATTATTATTATTATTATTATTATTATTATTATTATTATTATTATTATTATTATTATTATTATTATTATTATTATTATTATTATTATTATTATTATTATTATTATTATTATTATTATTATTATTATTATTATTATTATTATTATTATTATTATTATTATTATTATTATTATTATTATTATTATTATTATTATTATTATTATTATTATTATTATTATTATTATTATTATTATTATTATTATTATTATTATTATTATTATTATTATTATTATTATTATTATTATTATTATTATTATTATTATTATTATTATTATTATTATTATTATTATTATTATTATTATTATTATTATTATTATTATTATTATTATTATTATTATTATTATTATTATTATTATTATTATTATTATTATTATTATTATTATTATTATTATTATTATTATTATTATTATTATTATTATTATTATTATTATTATTATTATTATTATTATTATTATTATTATTATTATTATTATTATTATTATTATTATTATTATTATTATTATTATTATTATTATTATTATTATTATTATTATTATTATTATTATTATTATTATTATTATTATTATTATTATTATTATTATTATTATTATTATTATTATTATTATTATTATTATTATTATTATTATTATTATTATTATTATTATTATTATTATTATTATTATTATTATTATTATTATTATTATTATTATTATTATTATTATTATTATTATTATTATTATTATTATTATTATTATTATTATTATTATTATTATTATTATTATTATTATTATTATTATTATTATTATTATTATTATTATTATTATTATTATTATTATTATTATTATTATTATTATTATTATTATTATTATTATTATTATTATTATTATTATTATTATTATTATTATTATTATTATTATTATTATTATTATTATTATTATTATTATTATTATTATTATTATTATTATTATTATTATTATTATTATTATTATTATTATTATTATTATTATTATTATTATTATTATTATTATTATTATTATTATTATTATTATTATTATTATTATTATTATTATTATTATTATTATTATTATTATTATTATTATTATTATTATTATTATTATTATTATTATTATTATTATTATTATTATTATTATTATTATTATTATTATTATTATTATTATTATTATTATTATTATTATTATTATTATTATTATTATTATTATTATTATTATTATTATTATTATTATTATTATTATTATTATTATTATTATTATTATTATTATTATTATTATTATTATTATTATTATTATTATTATTATTATTATTATTATTATTATTATTATTATTATTATTATTATTATTATTATTATTATTATTATTATTATTATTATTATTATTATTATTATTATTATTATTATTATTATTATTATTATTATTATTATTATTATTATTATTATTATTATTATTATTATTATTATTATTATTATTATTATTATTATTATTATTATTATTATTATTATTATTATTATTATTATTATTATTATTATTATTATTATTATTATTATTATTATTATTATTATTATTATTATTATTATTATTATTATTATTATTATTATTATTATTATTTATTATTATTATTATTATTATTATTATTATTATTATTATTATTATTATTATTATTATTATTATTATTATTATTATTATTATTATTATTATTATTATTATTATTATTATTATTATTATTATTATTATTATTATTATTATTATTATTATTATTATTATTATTATTATTATTATTATTATTATTATTATTATTATTATTATTATTATTATTATTATTATTATTATTATTATTATTATTATTATTATTATTATTATTATTATTATTATTATTATTATTATTATTATTATTATTATTATTATTATTATTATTATTATTATTATTATTATTATTATTATTATTATTATTATTATTATTATTATTATTATTATTATTATTATTATTATTATTATTATTATTATTATTATTATTATTATTATTATTATTATTATTATTATTATTATTATTATTATTATTATTATTATTATTATTATTATTATTATTATTATTATTATTATTATTATTATTATTATTATTATTATTATTATTATTATTATTATTATTATTATTATTATTATTATTATTATTATTATTATTATTATTATTATTATTATTATTATTATTATTATTATTATTATTATTATTATTATTATTATTATTATTATTATTATTATTATTATTATTATTATTATTATTATTATTATTATTATTATTATTATTATTATTATTATTATTATTATTATTATTATTATTATTATTATTATTATTATTATTATTATTATTATTATTATTATTATTATTATTATTATTATTATTATTATTATTATTATTATTATTATTATTATTATTATTATTATTATTATTATTATTATTATTATTATTATTATTATTATTATTATTATTATTATTATTATTATTATTATTATTATTATTATTATTATTATTATTATTATTATTATTATTATTATTATTATTATTATTATTATTATTATTATTATTATTATTATTATTATTATTATTATTATTATTATTATTATTATTATTATTATTATTATTATTATTATTATTATTATTATTATTATTATTATTATTATTATTATTATTATTATTATTATTATTATTATTATTATTATTATTATTATTATTATTATTATTATTATTATTATTATTATTATTATTATTATTATTATTATTATTATTATTATTATTATTATTATTATTATTATTATTATTATTATTATTATTATTATTATTATTATTATTATTATTATTATTATTATTATTATTATTATTATTATTATTATTATTATTATTATTATTATTATTATTATTATTATTATTATTATTATTATTATTATTATTATTATTATTATTATTATTATTATTATTATTATTATTATTATTATTATTATTATTATTATTATTATTATTATTATTATTATTATTATTATTATTATTATTATTATTATTATTATTATTATTATTATTATTATTATTATTATTATTATTATTATTATTATTATTATTATTATTATTATTATTATTATTATTATTATTATTATTATTATTATTATTATTATTATTATTATTATTATTATTATTATTATTATTATTATTATTATTATTATTATTATTATTATTATTATTATTATTATTATTATTATTATTATTATTATTATTATTATTATTATTATTATTATTATTATTATTATTATTATTATTATTATTATTATTATTATTATTATTATTATTATTATTATTATTATTATTATTATTATTATTATTATTATTATTATTATTATTATTATTATTATTATTATTATTATTATTATTATTATTATTATTATTATTATTATTATTATTATTATTATTATTATTATTATTATTATTATTATTATTATTATTATTATTATTATTATTATTATTATTATTATTATTATTATTATTATTATTATTATTATTATTATTATTATTATTATTATTATTATTATTATTATTATTATTATTATTATTATTATTATTATTATTATTATTATTATTATTATTATTATTATTATTATTATTATTATTATTATTATTATTTATTATATTATATTATTATTATTCAGTTCTCGTGGTACCTTCATAGCGACCAGTCGATTAGCGGAATTTTTCTTACTTACAAAAATTAAACAAACAAAAAATATTCGTAGTACATATTATTCGTAATAGGTACATACTGTCTTTAATAAATAAGCTTTATGCTTTGCTGATATTTTTACCTAGTAAAAATAACAAAAACAAAAAAAAAACCGCAAACAAAAAAAATTAAACAAATTGATATTGAGGAATACTATATATATGTGTACCTCTAAACAAATAAACAATCATAAATAACAAAAACAAAAAAAGACCGCAAACATAAAAAAAACACAAACGAATATCCCTTGAAGAATTCTTTGTATGAGTGCCTCAAATACAAAAAAATTTGGAGTGAGTTCTAACGGCAGAAATGCTTATTTTACTGTGAGTTCTGAAACTCTTAATGAAAAAAATATAAATAATAAGTCTGATGAAAGTCTTTTTTTAACCCTAGACACATAACCTTCGTCGAAACGACGAACACCGGACAAAAAAATTGCTATTTCTTTTTAACACGTGCACCGATCGCCGCTAAATTTCTTGCCAACTTAGTTTTCGCTGAGCTTTTGCAGGAGACAACCAAACTCGGCGCGTGAGCACGTAATTATTGAGATATGATAAACTTGTTCGTCGCTTCGACGAGTGTTGGCGAGCATAAAGTTGATTTCTGCACACAATGCGCTTCAAAAAATTTATTTTATATATTTTTTTAAATGACAACAGTGTTATAGTTAAGTTTTGCCAAAGAGAAAAAGGCTTTTTTGTTTTGTTTGTTTAAATAAATTTTATAACAATGTGATCTCAAAAAAAAAATGCTTTTTGGAAAAATGGATTATAATAAATATCCTTGTAACAGAATAGAAATATATAGTTGTATTTACTAACAAAGTACTTGCTAAAGGTATGTATGTGTTGCAAGTACAAAAATATATATGTTTAGAACCGATATTATACGCCCCAAAACGTGCTCGTCGAAACGACGAATGGTTAGGTTTAGAGGGATACGTTCGAGGGTTATGTGTGCAGGGTTAACGTCAAAGCCAAATTTTCGTCAGCGATCAACTTCGCTTTGTCCAATGCCAAATAGTAATGATGCATTAACATTACAGTTGCCTAGTACTTCTTCATATAAGCCAGTAATATCATCCCCTTCAGGCTCGTGTTCATCACTTAACAAAGTTATCACTACAGATAACAGCGGCTCGAAACTCAAGGTACAAGTCGGAATGGACAGATATATAACCGTGGTAAAGCGTGGGCGAAGCCCGAATTCTTCAAAAATTTCATCTGCTCCAAAAATGTCTAGGGATAACAGCACAGCCTCAACTAATCGCCAAAACCACTTCGAAATTTTGCAAGATGACAACGACAAACCCGAGGTATCCTCGAATAAAATATCCAAGCTGCCAACAATCTATTTGAGACAAAAAAATTCAAATGCCCTTATTAAAAAATTAATTTCGATCATTGGTGAGAATAAATTTCACATTGTTCCAATAAAACGTGGAAACATAGATGAAACTAAAATCCAAATTTATGACGAAAAAGATTTCCGTAAAATGGTTGCTGAATTTGAAAAAAATAAAACAAGCTTCTACACATACCAGCTTAAGAGCGCTAAAGACATGCAGATCGTATTGAAGGGCATAGATTCTTATGTTGTTCCCGAAGAAATAAAAGATGCACTCGTCCTCCAGGGTTTAAGGTAAAAAATGTGACCAATATAATAAACAAAGAGAAGATTCCCCAACCCTTGTTTCGTGTTGAACTTGAGCCTAATGATATAAAATTGAAAAAAAAGAGACGCATCCAATTTATAATTTGAAATACCTCTTGTACCCAAAAATCACAGTTGAAGAGCCACATAAGCGTTCAAGTCCTGTACAGTGCCATAATTGCCAAGAATATGGCCATACAAAAACATACTGCAATTTACCCTCTGTTTGTGTTGTGTGCGGCGAATTACACGGCACTGCTACTTGCAATAAGCCAAAAGATCAAAGTGATAAAAAAATGCAGTAATTGTGGAGGTAATCACACCGCTAACTACAGAGGTTGTCCTGTGTACTCTTTCGTAAAGAAGACTATGGTGCAAAAACCTAAATTAGCTCCAGCTCAATCAGCAAACGCTTACTCTGCCACTTTTGCGCAAATGAGCCAACCAGTTTCTTCCCGTGTATCGTATGCAGATGCTGCTAAGACAAATTCAATTCCCACACAAAATGTTTCCCCGCCAAATAATTCAAAAAATACTGACGCAAGCTTTAATTTTAATCGCCTTGAAGCTACTATTGAAAATCTGGTGCAAACTATAAACAATTTTACAACAAATATGACTAGCATGATGCAAGAAATGCTGCGAATGCAGAATACTCTGCTTCAAGCATTAATTAATAGGCCATCAACACGTTAACAATATGTCTCTGGAACGCAAACGGCATTCGATAACATAAAAATGAACTTGAGCACTTCCTCACGGAAAAAAATATTGATGTAATGTTAGTATCTGAGACTCATTTGACTTCGAGAAGTCTTTTTAAAATTTATGGCTACACTATATATGATACAAAGGACCCTAGAGGAAGGGCTTGCGGTGGATCATCAATTCTAATAAAGTCAAGACTCAAGCACTATGTTCTTGATAACATTTGTGAAGAACACCTATTTACAAGCAACAAATATTGGCATTGAAAGTTTTTGTACAAATTTTGTTATATCATCAATTTACTCCCCTCCCAGATTTTCAATCACTGAGAATCAATATGAGGATTTCTACAAATCTCTTGGACCTTGTTTTGTAGCAGCTGGCGACTACAATGCTAAGCATACGTTCTGGGGTTCGCGTCTTATTACGCCCAGAGGTCGAGCATTGTTCAACACTATTTCAAAAATGGGCTTGGATGTCATTTCGAGTGGGGAGCCCACTTATTGGCCTACTGACATACAAAAAATTCCGGATGTTATAGATTTTGGCGTCATAAAAAATATCTCTAGGGATTTAATTCAAGTTCAAGCTTCTCTTGATCTTTCGTCCGATCACTCTCCGACGATCATTACAATTTGTAGTCCATTAAGAAGTAACTTACCTGACCCATATGTGAAGTTGATCAATCGTGTTAATTGGCTGGGGTTCAAAAAATATCTCAGTAGTCATTGTACGGAAAACATTACGCTTAGAACATCCGATGATATTGAATCTAACATTGCCAATCTCAGCGAGAATATTAAACAGGCTGCTGAACATGCCATTATCTCCCATCCGCAGACTGGGTTTAATAAAATTTATTCTACAGACATTGAAAGTCTCGTACGTGAAAAAAAAGAGCTAGAAGGGAATGGCAACAGCACAGATCACCACAAAATAAAATCAGATTTAAAGAGTGCACTAAACGACTCCAAGAGTTGCTTGCGTCTGAAAAAACTGCATCTCTTAAAAATTATCTGGAAGGTCTTGATGTCACACCAGCGTCTAATTACTCTTTGTGGCGCGCTGCTAGAAAGCTTAAAACACCCATTGAGTATAAGCCACCTCTACGCACATCTACCGGAAGTTGGGCAAGAAGCGATACTGAAAAAGGTAAAATATTTGCTGAGCACTTAAAATCCGTGTTTACGCCAAACATATGTACTGGTGTTGCTGATTTGCCGAATGTAGTCGCTCTACCCACTCAACAAATAAAGTTTAAGACGCGTGATTTACAAAAATTAATTGCCGAACTCAACCCGAAGAAAGCTCCGGGTATTGATGGAATTAGTAACCAGATGCTTATGAACTTGCCTCGTATTGCAATGAGAATCCTATTATTCATATTTAATGCCATTTTACGACTGGAGTATTATCCACACAGCTGGAAGCTTGCCAAGGTTAAAATGATTCCAAAGCCGGGCAAAGATCTAACCAAGGCTGAGTCATATAGGCCAATAAGTCTTCTATCAACTATGTCAAAGCTTTTCGAAAAACTACTCAAAACAAAATTGTCCCCAATTCTAATTAGTAGTGGGTGCATACCAGACCATCAATTTGGTTTTAAAAATCAGCATAGCACCATTGAACAAACTCACAGACTGGTTCAATTTATAAGAAGAACTTTTGAGGAAAAAAAGTATTGTTCTGCGCTCTTTATTGACGTTTCCCAAGCATTTGATAAAGTGTGGCATGAAGGCCTAATTTTAAAATTGAAGACTTACTTACCAATAAACATTTTAAATATTTTGGAAAGTTACATTATTTCCCGTAAGTTCACTGTTGTGGAAGGAGACTTTACGAGTAGGCCTGAAACTATTTCATACGGTGTGCCACAGGGGAGCATACTGGGACCAGTTTTATATTTGATTTATACTTGTGATATGCCTGTGAGCAGTAGTATCCATACTTCCACATTTGCCGACGATACAGCCTGCCTTAGTATGCACGAAAACCCTGATGAGGCATCCCGCAAACTCCAGGAACACATAAGCCAGATGGAGCTTTGGTTAAACTTATGGAGAATTAAAGTCAATGAACAAAAGTGTGTCCATATAACGTTCACCCTAAGAAGAGATACTTGCTCCCCCATTCGGATTAACAATCAAGTTGTTCCTCAACATTCACATGTGAAATATCTTGGTATACACCTTGATCGACGACTTACATGGGAATATCACATTGACTCTTAGTTAACTCAAATGAAACTTAAATTAACTCAGGTACATTGGCTGATTGGTAGAAATTCAACACTTAGCCTAGACTGCAAACTTTTAATATACAAGTCGCTTTTAAAGCCAATATGGTGTTACGGAATTCAACTATGGGGCACTGCTTCAGCTTCAAATGTAGAGAAAATTCAACGAAGGCAAAATAAAATTTTACGCATGATAACATCGGTTCCATGGTACATCAAAAATTCAAATATACATCGCGATTTGAATATGCCACTAGTGACTGAAGAAATTGTAAAATACGCAGGCAAATATCTAACAAAACTTGAGTCACATCCTAATCCGCTTGCTTGTAATATTTTGAACTTTACTGGGCACATCCGCTTAAAAAAGAGAGATACACGGGCTCTAATATTCAACACTCTAGATGATGAAGCTGCTTGAAAACACTTTTTTCTTTTTGTTGCTTATCACTACTTATGTATTATTAAACTATCACTAAGCTTATGTCCGACATTGGTCGAGCCTAATAATTTTTTTATAGATTTAAGATTTGAATACTTATTGTTAGTTCATATTTGAAAATACAATAAATTAAAAAACATGCATTAAAAAAAAATAAAAAAAATAATTATTATTATTCTTATTTTACTGTGAGTTCTGAAACTCTTAATGAAAAAAATATAAATATAAATAATAAATCTTTTAATTTTTCGTCAGCGATCAACTTCGCTTTGTCCAATGCCAACTAGTGAATCGTTAACATTACCATTGCCTAGTACTTCTTCATTTAAGTCTGCAACAATGAAATATATAGACAACGCTGAACCACCAGCAAATAAATTTCAAATTAAAATAAACTTCTGACAATATGTCGAATAATAAATTTCTTAAATGTTAAATTTAGATTTTATTTTTGATTTTACCTTATAATTACTTTTATTGTTATCCAATGGATTTCTAATTGTATAAAGGTGTAGAAAAATAAAATAGATTCAAATCGAATATAAATTATTTGCTGGGTTTTTTGTATTAGTTTCAAAGCCTATTACGCTTATTTTTTTTTTTGTGATTTTCAAAAATATTATTATTTGTGAATTCTCAAATAGTTCTTGAAAGTCTGTGCATAAGATAAGAGGTTTTTGACTATTCAAAATGTGTGGTTGAAGTCTACTGATGATTTGTTACAGCAACAATGAAATATATAGACAACGCTGAACCACCAGCAAATAAATTTTTTTTTTAAATATTAATTTTATTCGTACTCAAGCATAAAATAAGTTTATTTAATAAAAATAAACAAAAATTAATTTTCGGTAGTTAATTTTTTATATCACAAAGAGTGAAGGTTTCCCAACCCTGGAATTCTCTTTTTTGGTTTTTTTTTATTTCTAATACCAACCTTTTTTTAAGAATAAAAGATATGTTAAATTTATAGTTAAAAAGGAAAAATTTTTTTAAGTATGTTACTTTTGTATAAAAAATAAGGTTTTCCAACCCTGGATACGTCGTTTTAATTTTTTCAACTTTTTTATTTTGAAATACCAAATTCATTCTGAAGTATAAAATAAATTTATTTTATAAAAAAATAAAAATTAGTTTTCGGTGGCTAATTTTTTATATCACTAAAAGTGTGGGTTTACCAACCCTGCAATCATACTTTTTGAATTTTCTGATTTCTTATACCAATCTCTTTCTTTTAAGAATATAAGATATCTTAAATTTATAGAGAAAAAGGGAAAATTTGCTTTAAGTTAAGTAAGTTAAGTTAAGTAAGTTACTTTTCTATAAAAAAAGGTAAGGTTTTCCAACCCTGGAAACGTGTTGTATAAAATAGTTATATTTATTTAAAAAAAATTAAAATTAGTTTCCGGTAGTTAATTTTTTATATCACAAAAAGAGTAAGTTTCCCAACCCTGGAATCATCCTTTTTAATTTTTCTGATTTCTTACACCAATCTATTTATTTTAAGAATATAAGATATCTTTAATTTATAGAGAAAAAGGAAAAATTTTAGTAAGTTAATTTTGTATAAAAAAAGTTAATACGTCTTTTTAATTTTAGAAGGTTAATTTTTAATTTGAAATACCAATTTTATTCGTACTAAAGTATAAAATAAGTTCGTTTATTAAAAAAAAATAAAAATTAACTTTCGGTAGTTAATTTTTTATAGCACAAAAATTTTCAGTTTCCCAACCCTGGAATCATCCTTTTTGATTTTTCTGATTTCTAACACCAATCTTTTTCTTTTAAGAATAAAAGATATGTTTAATTTATATTTTAATTTTTTAAAAATTAATTTTTTATTTGAAATACCAATTTTATTCGTGGTGAAGTATAAAGTAAGTTTATTTAATAAAAATAATTAAAAAATTAGTTTGCGGTAGTTAATTTTATATATCACAAAAGTCGTAGGTTTTCTAATCCTGGAATCATCCCTTTTGTTTTTCTGATTTCTTACATCAATCTCCTTTTTTTTAAGAATATTACATATGTTTAGTTTATAGAAAAAAAGGAAAAATTTGTTTTAGTAAGTTACTTTTGCATAACAAAAAAAGTTAAGGTTTTCCAACCCCGGAAACGTCTTTTTAATTTTTTTAATTTTTTTTAAATTTTTTTTTAATTTTTTTTAATTAGAAATACCAATTTTATTCATACCGAAGTATAAAATAAGCTTATTTAATAAAAAAATTTAAAAACTAGTTTTCTGTAGTTATTTTGTATGGCAAAATGAAGTTTAAGTCTCCCAGCTCTGAAACCGTCAGCTCGATTTTGCTGATTTTCAATACCAATCTTATTTCGACCATTTCTGACCAACCAATCCAAGAACGAAGTCTCTAGCTTTTCTGAGAGCTTCGGAAAACCGATTTCACCTACAGACAGACGGACAGACGGACATCGATTATTCGTCTTCCCTGTGCATAAGGATCCAGAATATATATATTTTATGGCTCGCTTAGTAATATTCTAGAAATTACAAACGGAATGACAAACCTATATATAACCTTTTACCATTTTTTGGTAAAGGGTATAACAACAATAGTTTTTAATATAATTTTTGCAGTAATATGAACTTTGTTTCTTATCTAGAGAATTCTGTTATTTTCCATTAAATTAATGACTGGATTATCCTTTTGATTATTTGATATATTAAATCGGGCCACAAAGTATAAAACCATACAAGAATGGTTTTTTTGTAACAAAAGTTTTTCTTTTTTAAACGTTGAGGGTACGCATATAAACTTTGCATACCGTATATATTTTCTAATGGATTTCCAATTCACCAGTGATAAAATACCAAGCTTTTTTGATTGCAAAAACGATTTATGTGAGATATCATGTATTCATACATTCTACTATGGCTCCATATATTAAATCACTTCTATAAATATATGGATTGACATATGAAGAGCTTCATAATGAAATTTCCATATATGAGCTCATATATTATAATACATTTCATATATTAGTTCATATATAACAGGTTTGCAATGTATAATCCCATATATTTACATACATGAATTCATACATGCTCATATATAGTTATATACACTCATATATTAAAAACATATGGACCATATATAATCTTTTTTAGCTGGGTCGATCTTTTTCTTTCTTTTTTTATCACTGGTGAACTGAAAGTCTATTAGAAAATGCACACGGTATCCAAAGCTTACACATGTAGAGCCTCAATGTTTAAAAATAAAAACTTGAGCAAGAAAACCGTGTAATAAAAAATATAGTTCTTATAGGATTTTATATATTGTGGGCCTATTTTATAAATCAGATAATTAAATGGATATTTCTCACATTAATTCTCTAGATATTTTTAAGAAACAAAGTTTATATTACTACCAAAAACTATATTGAAAACTAGTGTTAGTATAAAAATTTATTTTTTCTCTTATAAATGCGTTACCCAGCTAAAAAAATTATATATGGTCCATACATTTTTAATATATGGATGTATATAACTATATATGAGTATGTATGAATTCATGTATGGAAATATATGAGATTATACATGGCAAAACTATTATATATGAATTAATATATGGACTAATATTGAAATGTATTATAACATATGAGCTCATATATGCGGATCCATATATAGAAATAATATATAATATATGGCGCCTTATAAAAATGTATGCATACATGATATCTCACATAATATCGCATTTGCAATCAAAAAAGCTTGAATTTTATCAATTCGATCTTTTTCTCTCTTTTTTATCCCTAGTGAATTGGAAGTCTATTAGAAAATACATACGGTATGCAAAGTTTATATGCGTAAAGCCTTGTAGGATTTTATATATTGTGTGCCTATTTATGGCTCGATTATGGATGGCAACCGAACTTTGGTTGCGTTGCTAATTGCCGAAATGGTATTACGGATGGCAACTGGCAATTGGCAACTAACAGCTGGTAATTTCAGTTGATATATTGGCAACCACAAATTTGTAGTTGCTGCATACTTTAAAAGCAAAAAAAATTAAAAATGAAAGATTAATTGCAATATTATTTTTATTTTTGAGTTTCTTCTATGCATATTTAAGGAAAATATTCTTTACAGCTAAAATATAAAGTGTTCAAACTTATTTTAGGCAACAACATTTAGTCACAGTAGAGGCGGTAATTCTAAAGAGTCGTGTAATAGATTCAACTTTTGTACTTCCTTCTCTTCACCAATAATTAATACCACTTAACTAATAATATTTATGATCAGTAATGTTTTTAAGCACTTTTACTCAATAACTTTCTTTTTAGCACATGTATTTCTTATATTTTAAATATTTGTTTATATTATTTTCAGTTGCCAATCTGTCATAATCCTATTTTCGATGACTTTTTGGCAACTGGAGGAAGTTGCCATACATAATACAAATTTTAAGTTCAGTTGCGTTGCTAGTTAACTCGGCAACTGAAGTTCGGTTGCCATCCATAATCGAGCCATTAATAAATCAAATAATCAAAAAGATAATTCAGTCATTAAATTATTATTAATTTTATAAGAAGTAACGGAATCCTCAGATATATTAAGAAACAAAATTCATATAACGCAAAAATAATATTAAAAACTAGTGTCAGGATTATTTTTTCTTTTATAATTTTTTTAATCTGATTACTTAAATTACATGTTGTGTACGAATGTGTGTTTTTTGTTTTTTAATAATCGATTCACATTTTCTCTTAAAATGTCGAATCAAATGACTTTAAGTTCGTTTTGAATTATTTTGTTCGAACAAATGTTTCATTTAACACAACCTTTCTCCACAAAATTTTACAAAAAAAATAATTTTAATAATTTAATTTATTGCACAGCAGTGCGCTTTTTGAATCAATATGAACTTTGCATACTATATAGGGAATACACATTCATGTATGAAAATGTATGAATATATATTATCATATATGTCCATATACCCTCATTTTTCGGATCCGAACCATATATGGGATATCATATATGCTCCATACATATTTTTTTTAGCTGGGTAGTTTTTAATCTGATTTCTTAAATTATATTTTGTGCAGAGTATGAGTTTTGTATATTTCTTAGGGTATTAAATCGGTTAACCGTTAATCGGTTAATTACTACCCGATTAGCTGATCGGTTAATTAAAAATGCCCAGCTAAAAAAATTATATATGGTCCATATATTTTTAATATATGAATGTATATAACTATATATGAATATGTATGAATTCATGGATGGAAATGTATGGGATTATACATGCGAAAAGTATTATATATGAATTGATATATGGACTAATATATGAAATGTATTATAATATATGAGCTCATATATGGAAATTTAATCATGAAGCTCGTCGTATGTGGATCCATATATAGAAAAAGATGTAATATATGGAGCCATAGAAAAATGTATGCATACATGCTATTTCACATAAAATCGTTTAAAAAAAAAAAAAACTTTTGTTACAAAAAAAAAAAAAAAAATTGTATGATTTTATACATTGTGGTACCATTTAATATATCAAATAATCAAAAGGATAATCCATCCAGTCGTTAATTTTGTAGAAAATAACAGAACTCTCTAGATACGAAAAAAAAAAGTTCATATTACTGCAATATATATATTGAAAACTATTGTTAGACGGATTATTTTTCTTTTATAATTAATTACATTAGTTTTTAATCTGATTTCTTAAATTAAATTTTATGTACGAATATGAGTTTTGTGTGTTTTTCTAAATATGCAATTGGTTCACCTTTTGACTTAAAATGATGAATTAAATGACTTTTAGTTAATTTTTCATTATTTGCCCACACGAATGTTTCATTAAATACAATCTACCTGTTCAAAATCAAAAAAAAAGTAATTTTAGTTATTTAATTTATTGCATAGCAGTACGCTTTTGTGAATCAGGAGTGTATGAATATGAACTTTGCATACTGCAGAGGGAATATTTACACATACATGTATGAAAATGTATGAATATATATCATCATATATGTCCATATACCCTCATTTTGCGGATACGAACTATATATGGGATATCATACATGGTCCATACATATTTTTTTAAGCTGGGTGCCCTTTTTTAGATTAATGATTAAATCGGTTAAATTCAGCCGATTAACCGATTAACCGAAGTAACAAATTTTTAAATATTTTGTACTATATAACGTACTTTTTGAGTAATTAATTATTTGTTTTGTGTCTTATAAAAAAGGTAAAAATTCAACAACAAAAAATGTAAACTCCAGCTAAAAAAATATGTATGAAGCATATATGATATCTCATATATGGTTCGGATCCGAAAAATGAGGGTATATGGGGATATATGATTATATATATTCATACATTTTCATACATCTATGTGTAAATATTTCCTCTAAAGTTAATATTCAAGCGCTCTGCTGTGCATTAAATTAAATTACTAAAATTACTTTTTTTCAGTTTTGAACAGGGAGGTTGTATTTAATGAATCATTTGCTTGGACCAATAATGAATAAATTCCGTGAAGTGCGACTCTGACTCGCGCACGAAGGGTTCCGTAGGCACACTAGATATGTAATTTAATACAAGCTTCATCCTATATTATATATAGTTTTAACATTTTTTTCGTTTTTGGGGTCTTTCCGGTTTTTTTGTTTTGGCGTTTTTTTCGGTTTTTGGCGTTTTTTCATTTTGGCGATTTTTTTTTATTTTTGGCGTTTTTTTTCATTTTTGCGATTTTTTTTATCTAAATTTTTTTTTAGTTTTGGCGACATTTTCGCGTTTTGGCGATCTTTTTCGATTTTTGTCGTTTTTTTCATTTTGGCGATTTTTTTAATTTTGGCGATTTTTTCGAATTTGGCGATTTATTAGGTGTTAGAATTTTTTTTTTAATTTTGGCGATTTTTTTTCGTTTTTGCGATTTTTTTTTAATTTTTGGAGATTTTTTTTTTGGTTTGGCGATTTTATAATTTGCGGTTTTTTTAGTTTTTCCGTTTTTGAAAATTTCAAGTGTTTGCTTCTTACGGTTTCCAAGATATAGCAAATTGTCAAAATTACATAGTCAAAATTGCATTAACTGATGGACCACCCTTTAATTTAAATTTTTTTTTTAATTTTAGTGTTAATTGTTGTAGTCTGTATAAAAATACACTAATTTTACAAATTTCAAGTGTCAATATACATATGTTCATACAATTGTATGTATATTACATGGGATTTTAACATTTTTCGTTGCTCGTTTTGGGACACCCTGTAATTTTTAATTCTCATGTATTTGTTGTTGTAGCGGCCAAGGTTTTACATACTCTGTCCAAATTTCAGGTCCGTAGCTCTTACGGTTCCTGAGAAAATACCGTGTGACGGACAGACGGACAGCGTAGCGAAAACAATAGGGTTCCTTTTCACCTTTGGTGTACGGAACTCTAAAAACGAACTAAAAGTCATTTTATTCATCATTTTAAGTCAAAATGTGAATCAATTATTGTTGTGAATCATAGTTGAACAACCCTCGTACCTCTGCATTGCACTAATTTGTTGACGCAGCAGTAACCAGTTCATTCACTTGGTTACTTTTTATTTTCTTTGCGCTGACAACTTGTGCAATGTCGATATTTTGTAATTGGGTCAAAAGCTAAATAATATTTATGAAATAAGTTATTGTCTAGTTAGCATAAGAAAAAGAATTGTAAAATATTATTGTAGAAATATATTTAAATTTTGTATAAATAGCTAATAAGAAATAAAAGTGACACAGTCAGTTGAGAAGACAGTCAGTCTGAGGTGCGTTTTAACTAAAATAAAGAAACCTGCGATTCCCAGGGGACCCTCCAGGTTATAAATAAAAAATACACCATAACATAATTTGGCGCAGCCGGTAAAGCTTTGCATGCTATTATTCCGCTTGCTTCTGGCTTGGAAAGTTTCTGTTGGTACAGCTTTTATAGCTCGCCTTAGAAGCAGTGAAAAGCAAGTGCAGTCGGTTTAGTGGCCGCAAATTGATCCTTGCTACGATATAATTTCGTCTGTTTCTGACTTGGAAAGTCTCTATTAGTACAGCTTTTACAGCTCGCTTTAGAGGCAGTGAGAAGAAAGTGCAGCCGACTTTGTATATGCATATCGATCCTTACCATTATAATAAAAAAAAATAATAATAAGTGTATTTCTTAATTAAAAATAAAAAAAAAAATTAAACCTGGCACTGTAGAATTTTTGTTTGTTTGTGTGTGTATTTATAAATTTTTCTGCCATGAAAAACTACAAGTCCGGGTTTGGTCAAATCGTAAGGATGGTAAATATAAATTTAAGTAAATGGATAGTCCACAAAAACAAACGGACAAACTAATACTTCCATTAAATTACTACAACATTAACGTTGGTAGTCTGCAAGTGCATGTATGGTCGGAATTGAAAATCTTTAATTCTGATAGAACATTCCTAGATACTCATAAAGAAATTGTAAGGAGTAACAAATTTACTAAGTTAGAAGAAGTAGGGTATATACTTGGAGTGATAAGTGAACTAAACGGAAATAATTCAAAGGAACTCGGAAAACGTATCAAAGAGTTAGAAAAGTCGAAATTAGGTTTGGAGAACTTTAGCAAAAAACTAAAAAGTGATATAGATTTTACAAATGAGTTGTTAGAACAGCAGGTAAAAGAGAACGAAGAACAAAGATCACAGTTACGACAGAAAGGACTGAGTGAGAAGGAGATTGAAAAACACTTAAAATTAAAATACTTGATTAGCGATAAGGACAACTCGATACAAAAATTATCGATAGCATTGTCAAACGCGAAGAGAGAACTAAATATTGCCTACACATCTCGTTCACCAGCTCCTTCAATTAGTTTGCCAGAAAAATCCACAGCCACGGATTTATCACATACTACCCAAGGACCTCCATCAGTAGTAATTCATACACAACAAGAAATTATAGAACAAGAAGACGCGAATACAACAGAACATAATACAAATTTTGGCAAGGAGGAAGAAGGAAATAGATTATTGAATAAAGTGAAAAATTTACTTTCAAACACGAGAAAAACTGTTAACAGAGGATACACAACAGATACTATAAAGCGAAAACAAGCAGATTTAGCAGAATACGAGAAGGAATTTAAGGAGCTGAGGCTAGAAGAAGAGAATTTGATAAATACCTACAAGAAGCTAGGAATTCACTAAAGAAGTACCCGTCATCCCCTATAACCACCGAAGAAAATTCCAGTAGCATAAACACAAAAGCATACAACATGCCTGCAATCTTGACAATTACCAAAATAGTAAACAATATAGTCCCCACATTTTTCGGCACAGAAGGACCAGATTTAACATCGGAAGTGTTTCGATTCATTCAAGGATTTAAACTAGTAGAACGAGAGCTGTCCTCTGAAGAAAATGGAGTCCCAACACAAGATATTATAGAATGCCTGAAACTGCGATTAATGGGACCAGCTTACGTTCAAATAGCACCACAAACATTTGGCAGCATAAACGCTTTGTGTGATTCAATAAAAAAGGTGTTTTTGAAGAGGAAAACTTTAGATCAAATAAGAGAACTCATAGTTTCATGCAAGCAAGGAAATCAGGAGTCAGCAAGCAGATTTGGTAATCGACTTGAAACTTTACTAAATGAAGCCGGGAGCTTAGTAACAAATGAATGGAGCGAAGAAGGTAGCAGAAAAACGATACTGGAAGACTTCAAAAGAATAGCAGTAAGAAGCTTTATCAAAGGTCTTAGGGACCAGGCATTAAGGACTAGGTTTATTGGCCAAGAAAGCGAGGGCTTACAGAAACTAACTCAAATAGTAGAGGAAGCTGAGCAACTTTTTGGAGAAAACCCCATCACAATAAACACTATTACCCCGACTACTCAATGCAGTTTCTGTAAGCAACAAGGTCACAACAGAACGAATTGTGAACAGAGGCTTAACACACCATATTGCAATAAATGTGGAGAATATGGGCATGAAATTGGGGCCAGCATGTGAACCAAACCGAGACACTTGAGTTGACAAGTGTTATTACTGCAACAATAAGGGACATAAGGAAGTAGAATGCAGAAAACGCTTAAGAGCATTATTCTGTAGGATATGCAGAACGTCCGGACACTCAGAAAATCAGTTCTGTAGAAAACCACAGCAAAGATATTCAAGCAACTCAAACACACCGCTAAACACAAACTGGCAACCAAGTATACCATGGCCGTGGGAGAAATAGCATCTTTACCCCTTACTACAGAAGGAAAACCCCCCAGGTGTATATAGCCGAAAATTTATCTATCAAGGGGCGCTCCCAGGCAATAATATCGGTCGTAGTTACAACACCTAAAGGAGAAATTATAGTAAATAAATTAGAAATTTTACCAGGGGTTTTTGTGGGTGGAACTCTAACAACGGTCAAGGAGGGCACCGCATTTGTGCCCATTTTAAACACCAATGATTCTACATAAATATCAATGAAAAAATAAGAAGCGACATCAGTTATAAATACAATAAGGACCACAGACAAAGATGTGAGAAGTAAGTTACTTATTAACACAGTACCCTTGAGCTCAGATTTGAACCCGGAAGAGAGGGTTTCGATCGAAAATATTTTGAAATCGTACGACGATGTGTTTCAACTACCAGGAGACAGTCTTACGCACACCAGCGTATTTAAACACAAAATACCAACTGATCCCTGTCAACTTCCAATAAATACTAAGCAGTATAGGCTACCTGAGGTCCATCGAAATGAGATTAATAGTCAAGTAGGCCAGATGATCAAAGACGGAATCATATCTCCCAGCACTTCTCCTTGGAATTCACCAATCCTTCTAGTACCCAAAAAGGCGGGAATAGATGGAAAGAAAAAATGGCGTTTGGTGGTCGACTTCAGAAAATTGAATGATGCTACTATAAAACAAGTTTTTCCCATACCACGGATTGACGAGATCCGGGACCAACTGGGATACAGCAGATACTTTTCCACTCTCGATCTAGCAAGCGGATACCATTAAGCTTTAATGGACCCAAGCGATAGACAGAAAACGGCATTCAGTACGAATTTGGGCCATTTCGAGTTCAATCGTATGCCTTTTGGTTTAACAGGAGCACCAGCCACTTTCCAGAGAATCATGAATTCAATATTAACCGGTCTACAGGGTATCGACTGTTTTGTATATTTGGACGATATAGTAATATACGGAAGAAATCTAGAGGACCACCAGATACGATTAAAGCGTGTACTAGATGTCTTAAGAAATTATAATCATAAGTTACATCCTGAAAAGTGTCATTTTCTCCAAAGGGAGGTAGTTTATCTGGGCCACCAATGTTCAGAAAAGGGAGTATTACCGGATCCCAGTAAGACAAGAGCAGTGAAGGACATACCGCCGCCCAAAAATATCAAAGAACTACAAGCATTTCTGGGACTGGTTAACTATTATGGGAAGTTTATACCAAACTCCTCAGATATAGCACTACCACTTAACAAATTATTAAGAAAGGACGTGAAATTGGAATGGACCCAGGAGTGCCAACAAGCCATGGCCAAACTGAAGGCAGCAGTCGCAAATCCCCCTCTACTACAATACCCTGATTTTACAAAACCATTTATTCTTACCACTGATGCCAGTAATGAAGCCTTAAGAGCTATTCTTTCTCAAGGAGAGCCAGGTAGTGATTTACCAATTTACTTCGCGAGCTGAGTGCTAAGCGCCACATAAAAGCGATATTCTACAATAGAGATGGAACTACTTGCCATCGTATGGGCAGTAAAGACGTTTAGACCTTATTTACTAGGACGACCCTTTACGGTCTTCACAGACCACAAGCCCTTGAAAGGCATTGCAAATCTAAAGAATCAAGAAGGCAGATTAGGCCGCCTAAGACTTAAACTGCTGGAATACAATTTTGAGATACGTTATAAGCCGGGGAAAAGCAATCAGAACGCGGATGCTCTAAGTCGTCTCCCAATAGAAGAAGTAAACATAGGAGCAGTAACTAGAGCGAAAGCAAGAGAACTACAAGAAAAACTGAATAAGGGAAGCGAAGCACAAACCAATGAAGTAGATGCAAGCGAAGATATGGAACAGGAAGATACCGCAGCGTATTTAACTA
This sequence comes from Tachina grossa, assembly GCA_949987645.1. Classification (NCBI taxonomy): domain Eukaryota; kingdom Metazoa; phylum Arthropoda; class Insecta; order Diptera; family Tachinidae; genus Tachina; species Tachina grossa. The sequence goes on from CATLJX010000054.1 coordinate 20,937, forward strand.
ATAAAGAAGATATTAAGAAAGTAATGAAGGCATTCCACGATACACCTTTGGGAGGACACCAAGGGTCACTGAAAACATACCATCGCACTAGAAATCAGTATCAATGGTATGGTATGCAGCGACAAATTAAAAACTATATTGCCACCTGTAAAATTTGCCAACGAAACAAAAGTTCGAAAGTAGAAAGAATGCCGATGATTTTAACAAAAACACCGAATAGACCATTTGAAAGACTTTATATGGATATTGTTGGGCCATTACCAGAATCCTAGCATGTGCGGCCATCCCAGACATGGAAGCAACCACGGTGGCAAAAGAATTCTTCAATGAAATAATTTCCCGTTTTTTCATCCCCAAGGTTTTGGTGACTGATAATGGTACAAATTTTACTTCGAAACTATTTAGAGAAGTTTGTAAGCTGTTAGGAACAAAAAATATTAACACCACCCCCTATCACCCCCAATCCAATGGATCGTTGGAAAGAACTCATAGACCTTTGGCAGAGTTTTTGCGAAGTTTCGTTAAGATGGATGGCACTAATTGGGATGAATGGTTACATCATGTTATGCATGTACACAATAATACGAGGCATATGTCTACCAAAAAAAACACCTAATAGAATCCTATATAGATTCGAGTTTGAAGTACCTGTTAAACTAAAAGAAAAACCGTCACCCGTGTATAATGCAGATAATTTTAGTAAGATCTTAAAATACCAGATACAACGAAGCTATCAACTAGTAAAACAAAATCAAGATCAAGCCAAGGCCAACTCCAAGAAACATTACGACAAGGGGACAAAGACAAGGACATTCAAGGTAGGACAAAAAGTATGGCTGAAAAACCAAGGACGAAAGAACAAATTCTCACCCATTTGGTTAGGACCTTACGAAGTTTTAAAAGTCCCAACACCTGTAAATGTTAAGTTAAAAATTAGAAATTCCGAGAAGGTTTACCATAACAATTTGGTAAAACCATGTGTAGGTTAATTATTTAGGTGTCTGAATAGTGGTAAACCCCCAGAAAGACCTGCCACTCCAGAGAAGATGACAGGAAGGTAAAAAAACAGATCTGAACACGATAAGAAGAAAAAAACGTGTGACAAGAAACAAAACAAGACATTCAACAAAATACAGTAGAAGTTATGAAAGAAGAAACAGAACAGAACACAAAACAACTACAGATATAGAATACAGAAAACAGAAACACGCAAACTCTTCCAAACTGAATATAATAAAAAAGAAAGGCTACAGATAGAGGAAAGCCAGTACATAAAATACGTATAACAAGAAAATGAAAACTCTAAAACCAAAACAACTAGAGATAGTAGCTAATCAGGAATAGCTCAGAATTAGTTAAAAAAAGAAAACCTATCACTCCATTTCCAACCTTAGTGAACTTTGGCTCGAAACTAAATGTTCAAGGCGAAATAGAAGTGCAAGGCAATATAACAATAATAATGAAGAAAAGGAAAAATAAGATACAAGAAATACACATGCAGGCGCACATAAGAAGAAATAGAGAATAAAATAAGAATATAAATAAATGAGGAGGATATTCAAGCTCCAAGGAAGACCTGTCACTCCATTTCCAACCTTAGTGAACTTTGGCTCGAAACCAAATGTTCAAGGCGAGATGGAAGTACAAGGTGATATAACAATAATAACAAGAAAGAAGAAAAATAAGACATAAAGTACACATATGCAGGCGCATATAAAAGAAAAAGGAAATATAAAGTAGATTAACTCATATCATGATCGCTAGTTTAACGACATGGTAGAGTATGTGAAGATATGACAGAGGTAGTCTACCTATTATATATACATACTTACATAAATATAATAATAGAACTGTTAACAGCAAAGGAAAAGAAATGCAAACACTGTAGGAAGATGAAACTAATTTTTTTTTAAATAAACAGACAAGTTGTATGTTAGTGTTTAATAATATGTTAATGATTGTCTTGTATTACAGAAAAAGAGGTCACGATGATTTAAATGCATCCATTAAACTTTTATTCACTGATTGTCTTGCATTATTATAAAACAAAGGTTTAAATAATTTTCATAGAGATCATTAAACTTTCATGGCTTCATATTTGAAATTTTTTTTGTTTGTTTTGTTTTATTGTCTTTCGTCATATTCAAAAGTAGAACATTATTTTGCAACTACAACAAAATTACAAGCACTAAAAAAAAACCTTACACGCTTGCTGAGTAATCGTCAGATACATACTTACATGCACATGTGTGTTGAATGAACTTTTTTTTTATTTTATTTAAAACAAATTAATTGCAAATTTTATTAAGTAATTTGAGTTTTTCAAGGCTCGGTCAGTAAATTTTACACTGTAAGGAAGCAATTACGAAAAAGAATTCAATGGTGAAACCGCTAGTCATCTTTAGGAAAATATAAATATGTATTTATATGTATATGTATGTAATGTATGTGTATGTTTATGTATATTATAAATATTTATAACAACAATAATATTAAAAAAAATATATATTAATTAAATTTTCATCTATAAACAATGTAATAATTCTAACTAAGTTTTTCCACTCAATTTAATTAATGCAATTAAAGGTATAGTTGAATCAATTGAAAACTACCTTTTTCTGTACACTTGGGATTAGTATAATTTTACTCTATTTTTTTCTCAAATTAAAAATTTATAATTTAGTTTGTAAGTTTTGAAATGTAACAAAAGGAAAATTTGTATTGTAAGCTAAAATGTTCTTCAAATTTATAATTTGAATAAGAATTGCCTTTTGTAAGAGCATATACATATATACATAAAAAACCATTAACAATAACTAGTAGAGCTTTAAAAGAGTTAAAACACTATATTATAAATAAAAGTTTTTTTTAGCAAGTAATATATTTGAACGAAAGAAAAACAATAATAAAAATAAATGAGTAAATAATAATATTCAAAATTTTAAATTTGTGCTATTAAAATTATATGTTAAGAAAAACACATACCTATATATTTATGTCATACTAGGTGTGTTTGAGTACACTTCCAAGGACAATTATTCAGTAGACTTAGAATAATTGGTTCACACTTGAAATTAAACGTAATACTTTAAAAGGTGCACAAATTATCACAGTTAGCAAGTAGTCAATCACAATTTTAGTTCTTAGGATTAAATTAATAGTAAATTGAAATATATAAATAATGATTATATAATAAAAAAAATTAAATAAATTAAATTTTGGTATTTGAAATGTTTACGTTATATTGTAATGTATGCTATTACTAAACTAAGATAAGTGCAACCGCAGCTCAGCTACAACCCCCAGAACAAGAAGATTTGCATACATGCCGTGAAGACAACAAGGTTAACAATAACAACAACAAAAACAAATGAAATAGTCGTCTTATTTTGGCAACTCAAGGTGTATAGTCTCCTGCCGTCAACAGTTAAGTGATATCTGAAGCTTCAACTTTACCCCAGCAATAACAATATAACGAATGAATTTCAAGCAACCAAATCCGAAGAAAAATCTACAACATACACCAAAAAACAACAGCTTAAACATCAAATAATACTTTTATCTAACGGGTGAGATGAATTACTGCTGCATAACAGGACTCCCAATAATCTGCTCGAACAGATTATTCCGGGAAGTCAAATCCCAGGAACACTTCAAACAAACCGTTGTACAGATTACAACTCTACGAAATCAACTACAGAGAATTGACATTCGTCTATCCGTCCACATTAAAGGACACGATGCTAGTTCCGTTGCTGTCATCCATACTGCCCACTAATCGAATACACCTACACAGGATACATGCGGATTTTTTCCAATATCCTAAGTTAGGTAGTTCTTCGTTCTGTTATTCAAAAATTTTGCGAGATAAGCAAGTTGATCGCAAATTGCTGCAAGTTTATATTCAACGCTACTACATAATGAAAAGAGATACCCTGTCTCCAACAAACTATAAAGTGAAAAGATAGATCTAACGAGTTATATGACGACTAACTTCAACGTGGATTGTAACGGACAATCAGTCAGTAATCTTCTGAAGGATGGACACAAAAATGAAACATTAGATTTCGAACAAGTCGGTAGGTGTACTAGCAATGTTTTGTTACGATGTACCGACAAGGCAAACACCCCATATAAAAGTGTATATGACATTCGTTCCAAGATGGACATCCATTACATAAATCATAATTTTCGACCACTAACAGATCTCAACTCAACTAAGAACAACTTTATTGGCGGTTCTGGTTTCATGATACACCCTTTCTCAGCCGAAGACATTAGTTCGTGATGGTGCTGATTGATTTTTTTAAAACCACAAGCAAGAGCGTCCCTGCATAAAGAAGAAAATCACTGAACACTTAAAGGTGCCACAAATTTCAACAGATAAGGATAAACAATATCACGTCAACCTAACTTACATGTCAAGAATCAGAACATCAACAAACAAAATCGTATTTTCTTTCCGCCAAAGAGGGAGGTATGTTGTGAGCCGAAGGCACTTATGTATTTTATAGAATAGATCACCTACATGTCAATTACTTATATATTTTACATTAACATTTAAGCATTTGATCCAATTACTATATTTAGAAAACATCTATAGCTAGATGTTTTCTTCCGCCAAGGAGGGAGGAATGTTGTGATTCATAGTTGAACAACCCTCGTACCTCTGCATTGCACTAATTTGTTGACGCAGCAGTAACCAGTTCATTCACTTGGTCACTTTTTATTTTCTTTGCGCTGACAACTTGTGCAATGTCGATATTTTGTAATTGGGTCAAAAGCTAAATAATATTTATGAAATAAGTTATTGTCTAGTTAGCATAAGAAAAAGAATTGTAAAATATTATTGTAGAAATATGTTTAAATTTTGTATAAATAGCTAATAAGAAATAAAAGTGACACAGTCAAATGAGAAGACAGTCAGTCTGCAGTGCGTTTTAACTAAAATAAAGAAACCTGCGATACCCAAGGGACCCTCCAGGTTATAAATAAAAAATACACCATAACATTATTTAAAAACCACAAAAATCATATTCGTACATACAATTTAATTTAAGAAATCGGATTAAAAACTAATGCAATTAATTATTAAGAAAAAATAGTCCGTCTAACAACAGTTTTCAAAATAATTTTTTGCAGCAATATGAACTTTGTTTCTTCTCTAGAGAAATTTGTTATTTTCTATAAAATTAATGACTGCACAGCTAAAAAAAAATATGCATGAAGCATATATGATATCCCATATATGGCTCGGATCCGAAAAATGAGGGTATATAGGCATATATGATTATATATATTCATACATTTTCATACATGTGTGTATGTGTAAATGTTTCCTCTACAGTATGCAAAGTTCATATTCATACTCTTCTGATTCACAAAAACGCACTGCTGTGCAATAAATTAAATTACTAAAATAATTTTTTTTTCATTTTGAACAGCAGTTCTCGTTGAACCTTCATAGTGAAGAGACATTTAAGCGGATTTTTTTTTACATACATACATACGAAACAAATATAAAAAACAACAAAATCAAAAATCATACAAAAAATATTCGTAATACATATTCACCTTGATAAATAAGCTTATTGGCTTTACTAATATTTTTTACATAGCAAGAAATAGCAAAAACAAAAAAAAAATACCGTAAGCACAAAAAAAGTTCCCTTGAGGAATAATACTCTGTATGAGTACCTCAAAGGAAAAAAATTTTGAAGTGAGTTCTAACGGCAGAAATGCTTATTTTACTGTGAGTTCTGAAACTCTTAATGAAAAAAATATCAATAATAAATCTGATGAAAACCTTTTTTTAACGGCAAAGCCAATTTTTCGTCAGCGATCAACTTCGCTTTGTCCAATGCCAACTAGTGAATCGTTAACATTACCATTGCCTAGTACTTCTTCATTTAAGTATGCGATATCATCCGCATCGAGCTCGCCTTCATCACTAAACCAAGTTATCACTACAGATAACAGTAGCTCAAAACCCAAGGTAAAAGTGGGAATGGACAGATATATAACAGTGGTAAAGCGTGGGCGAAGCCCAAATTCTTCAAAAATTTCATCTGCTCCAAAAATGTCTAGGGATAACAGCGCATCATCTACCAATCGTCAAAATCGTTTTTCATTATTGCAAGACACCGACGACAAGCCCTCTACATTATCGCAAAAGTCTTTTAAGCCACCTATTTATCTGAGAGAAAAAAATTCTAACGCGCTTATAAAAAAACTACTGTCGACCATTGGTGAAAATACTTTTCACATCATTCCAATTAAACGAAGTAATATTGATGAAACTAAAATCCAAATATATAATGAAAAAGATTTCCGAAAAATTGTTAGTGAATTCGAAAAAAATAAAACAAATTTTTACACATACCAACTTAAGAGTGCTAAAGGCCTACAGATAGTATCAAAAGGCATAGATTCATATCTTGAACCCAAAGAAGTAAAATGTGCAGTTGTCGAACAAGGATTTAAGGTAAACAATGTTACCAACATAATTAATAGAGAAAAGGTCCCCCAACCCTATTTCGGGTTGAACTGGAGCCGAATGACATACAATTAAAAAAAAATAAACCCATCCAATTAATAGCCTAAAGTATTTCTTACATCGCAAAATCACAGTTGAAGAGCCACGTAAGCATTCAGGTCCTGTACAGTGCCACAATTACCAAGAATATGGCCATACAAAAACTTACTGCAAGTTACCTACAGTGTGTATTATCTGAAAAAAAATGTAGTAACTGTGGAGGTAATCACAACGATAACTACAGAGGATGTCCTGTATATTCTTTCGTTATACAAACTATGGGACAAAAACCAAAATTAGCTCCAACATAATCAGTAAACGCTTACTCCACCAATCTTGCTCAAGTGAACCAACCAGTTACTTCACGTGTATCGTATGCTGATGCTGCTAAGACTAGTTCAAATTCCACACAAAATGTTCCACCGCCAAATAATTCAACGAATTCAAACTCAAGCTTTAACTTTAGTCGCCTTGGATCTACTATTGAGAATCTGGTGCTAACTATAAACAACTTTACTACAAATATGACAAGTATGATGCAAGAAATGCTACGAATGCAGAATACACTGCTTCAAGCATTATTTAACAAGCCATGAACACGTTAAAAATATGTTTTTGGAACGCAAGCGGCATTCGCCAACATAAAAATGTATTTAGCACTTCCTTATGGAAAAAAATATTGATATAATGTTGGTTTCTGAGACTCATTTGACCTCAAGAAGCTTATTTAATATAAATGGTTACACTTTATATGATACAAAGGACCCGAGAGAGAGAGCATGTGGTGGATCAGTAATTCTGATTAAGTCAAGACTCAAGCACTATGTCCTTGACAACGTTAGTGAAGAATATTTGCAAGCAACGAATATTTTCGTAGAAAATTTTTGTGCGAATTTCGTGATATCATCAATTTACTCATCTCCCAGATTTTCAGTTACCGAAGATCAGTATGAGAAGTTCTACAAATCGCTTGGATCTTGTTTCGTGGCAGCTGGTGACTACAATGCAAAACATACGTACTGGGGATCGCGTCTTGTTACACCTAGAGGTCGAGCCTTGTTCAATACAATTTCAAAAATGGGCTTAGATGTCATTTCGAGTGGGGAGCCTACTTACTGGCCTACTGACGTAAGAAAATTCCAGATGTTATAGATTTTGCCGTCACAAAAAATATTCATAGGGACTTAATTCATGTAGAGGCCTCTCTAGATCTGTCCTCCGATCACTCTCCAACAATAGTTACAATTTTCAACTCACTAAGGAGTGATTTAACTAACTCATATGTGAAGATGATTAATGGAATCAACTGGCTGGCATTCAAAAAATATCACTGCGTAGAAAACATTCAGCTTAGATCATGCGATGATATTGAATTTAACATTGTCAATCTTAACGAAAATATTAAACAGGCTACTGAACACGCCACTACCTCCTATCCGCAGACCGGCTTTAACAGAATTTATTCTACGGAAATTGAACGTCTTGTATGTGAAAAAAAGGAGAGCTAGAAGAGAATGGCAACAACACAGATCACCCCTAAATAAAATCAGACTTAAAGAATGTACTAAACGACACAAAGAGCTGCTATCGTCGGAAAAAACTGCACTACTACTACTTCAAAACACGTTTTTCCTCTTTTTTGATTATCACTACTAATGTATTATTTATAACTATCACTAAGTTTATGTCCGACACTGGTCGGGCTTAATAATTTTTTTTATAGATTTAAGATTTGAATACTTATTGTTAGTTCATATATGAAGATACAATAAATAAATACATGCATTACAAAAAAAAAAAATTATTAAGTATTTTCGTAGAATGTTCAAGTATAAAAAAGATCAGTTTGTGGAGCATTGGCAACACAATTTTATACGTTTCATATGCAAATTAGTTTACATAATGCAAAACCATTTCTTTTTTTTTTTGCAACTGTCTCTCAAACAAACGCAATATGCATGCATATACAAACATTAACATGCATTGTCCGTTTTCATTTCACATTTGATAAAGCAGCTTTAAAAATAAGGTTCTTATGCACGTGTATCCTGTATTTTTTTAAGACATGTTTTTTTATTTATTGTATCTTCAAATATGAACTAACAATAAGTATTCAAATCTTAATCTAAGGTATAATTATTAGGCCCAACCAATGTCGGACATAAAATAAGTGATAGTTATTAATAATACATACATAAGTAGTGATAAACATAAAAAAGCACCCTGTATATACATTTATATTATTTTTGCGATTTTCCACATTTAACTATTGATATTATAAGTGATTTCCAGATTGTTAGGATTCATAATATACGGTTTCTGCAAACAAATTTTAAGATATGTGAAAAACTTCAACTCCTAAATAAAAATCCTCGAAATATTTTTGCATTTTATGTCGTAACAAATTGAAAAGGCAGTAGTTTTTAAAATTGCCCTACATTTTCCTCAAAATAAAAAATCTGTCCTTTTTTCCCTACGCACAAAATTTTACAGAAAAATCCCCACAAAAAAGGAAAATTCCCTACTTTTGGCATCACTACTAACATTTTCAACTGGCACGCGAATACTTCCCGTTTCCTTGTTGCTTGTATACACAAAATTTAAACGCACACACATACACACACACACAGTCGATCAGTTGTAAAGGCGATCTTACACCACGAACAGCGTGTGCATTGTCGGAGTTGTATAAGTAATAAATGAATTAACATACAGGTGGAGTGATTTTTACTTGGCCGTTTAATTTAAAATGGCATCTAATAATTCGACAAATAAGTATTCGTATTACGTTACATAATTATAATATAGTAAAAATAATAATATAATGTCTAATTATTAAACAAATTTATTATTTTCATTGTAAGATTCAATTCAATAGTTAATTAAAATAGCTTATCAAATAAGGAAATTGATACAGTTTAAATTAATTATTCAAGTAATAATTAAATACAGTGTGACAAGAACGAAGTATGACTTTTGCCGCCACAAGAGTTGAAATGTTTTTGTTAGAAAAATAACAATTTATTCTAATATTAAGAAAGGTAAACTGATTTTGGTTGTAACTCAAAAAACTTATTTTAAATATATTCGAAATGTTGTTGCTTCGTTTTGAGAAGTTATAAAAAATTTTTTGTATGTATTTTGTATTTGTTGAAGACATATCGTAAATTATTTTAATTAAAGTATGTTTGTGGTCTCAGGATCGTGATTGCAGTGTTCTCAGAATCGTGATTACAGGATCGTCATGTAAAGTTATAAAGTTATGTAAAGATTATAGTCTGGATTGCCATGTAAAGTTATAAAGATGTTATGTTATATCAGGATCGCCATGTAAAGGTTGAAGCATAGTCTAATGTTCAAAAGATTATGTTGTGTGTTGTGTGAGATCTGCTACCCAGTTATTGTTTTTATGCAGTTGTACGGGGGTCCAGCTTGTAAGTAGGCGTTCAAAGGAACTGCTAGAAAAATGATAATTTAATTTAAAACAAGGCAGACTTTTTGCCGGTTTATGTTTTTCAATCAAAGTCTGGTCTTATTCAATATATCATTCTACTTACATTGTTGTGAATCAGAATTGAACAACCCTCGTACCCGTACATTGCACTAATTTGTTAACGCAGCAGCAACTAGTTCATTCACTTGGTTCCTTGCTAAATTCTTGCATTGACAAATTGTGCAATAGCGATATTTCGTAATTGGGTCAAAAGCAAAATAATATTAAGAAATAGGTTCGCAAGTTAGCATAATAATATTAACTATTAAGCATAATATTAATATTAAATTATGATTATGTTTTGTATAAATAGTTCAATTTGTCAAATGACTTCGACAGCCGTTTTAATTTGAAATAGGAAAAAAATGAATGTTCTCTCTATGCAATCGTTAACCAATTGATTCCATTTTTCATTTTTATTTTTCGTTCTGTCTACTGGCTTATTTCCTACTAGTCAACAGAGTTTAAGACAAGTAGTAAATATAATATAAATTAATTTGAATGTGTGCATGACAGTTCGGCCATTCCTGTCAATGGTTCGTCCTCGAGGCATTGATCATCATCATCCAATACAGGGGAGTTTTGGCACCATCGTCTCATTTTGTCAGTTGTATACACTGAACCGAATTTCGGGGAAGAAACCTACATACCTGGTATATCTTCTATTAGGTATCTATCATTACCAAGGCATCGGGTGACCATATACGGTCCTTTAAATTTTGGCTCGAGTTTTCGTGACTCGCTCGTGGCGGCTGCCTCATTCGCCAAAACAATTAAATCGCCTTCATGGTATTCAGTTAGTTTAGCATGTCTTTCATCAAACCTTATTTTACACTTTTGTTTTTCTTTAGAGGTGTTGGTCTTAGCTTCTGTACGTTTTTCAGTTACACAAATGTCATCATTGGTATGTGATATGTCATCATTTATAGCGGCACCAATCTTATTCTGAACAACGTCAATCAACTTAAATTCGAAAACCAACTCATTTGGGGTGAAACCTGATGTACTATTTTTCTGAGAGTTAACGGTCCATTGGAGCTCGCTCAGCGTTAAATCCCAATCCTTATCAATGGTTGATGTTCGTAAGTAGTTGAGAATCGTTTGGTTTGCCCTCTCTACCTGACCATTACCACGTGGTGTACGAACTGCTGTACTTATGTGGTGGATGTTATACTTTTGACAGTATTCTTCAAACATTTTTGACGAAAATGCCGTTCCTCGGTCAGTGATGATTATCTTGGGCATACCAAAATAACTTGTTACTTCGTTTACGGTATTTATAACAGGTTGTGTCTTTGTTGTTTTAACTGCCTTTACAACCAAGTATTTACTAAATGCATCAGAAATAAAAAGCACATAGCTGTTACCACGTTTGCTTCTGATGAAAGGACCTAAATGGTCGATATGTAGCATTCCAAATGGTATAGGTTCAGGATTGCTCACGTATAAGCAACCTTCCGTCTTGCCACCCTTTGCCTTATTATAGCAGCATTCTATGAATGCCGCTATATAATCTTTTACATATTTACGAGTCTTCGGGAACCAGAAATTTTGATTTATTCTTTGAATTGTCTTCTCGAGGAGGTTGAAATGCCCCATATCATTGTGACATAATTTTACTATGCGCCACCTTACCGATTTTGGCATGAAAAAACGTGGTCCTTCTTAACATTTTCGAAAAAAACGATTATTTACTAAAATATACTCAGACCTTATCTGAGTTGATTGCGGTGCCAATTTCTCATTATTTAAGACAGCGACAATTTCCTTTAAATTGGCGTCCTGCAACTGCATTGTTAGCAACCAGTCTTCGTGATCCAAAGTTATTTTCATAATATTATCTTTGAGTTCGTATGCAGGAGCTTGTGCATCTAGAGAACGAGTTAAGGCGTCGATATGAGTCATTCGTGTTCCTTGACGATGAACTATTTCACAATCAAAGTCCATAATTTTTAGAAACCATCGGGCAACCTTTGGTATCAATTCTTTCTTCACGTTAGCCTTGGCTATGGCTGAACAATCGGTTACCAACTTAAAATGCTTACCTAGAATATAAACACGATAGCGTTCTGTTGACTCAACTACGGCTAGCATTTGCAACTCGCAACTGTGATACATAGACTCTGTTGGTGTACATTGCCTGCTAAAGTAGAAAACTGGCCTCCAATTTTTTTCATTCGTTGATGGCAGCAAGATTTCCGCAATGCCAACAGTACTGGCATCTGTCTGTACCTGGTGGTACGCATTTACATCATACAAAGCTAAGACAGGTTTGTTAACTAAAATACTTATCAATTCGTCAAATGATTTTTGCAGACTCTCTTTTCATATAAATGTTTGATTATTTTTCAGCAGTATGGTAAGCGACTTGGAGATTAATGAATAATACTTCACACACTTTCGGAAGAAACCCGTTAAACCTAAGAATCTTCGAAGTTCTGTTAAATTGGTAGGACACTTAAAATTGCAAATGGCATTCACTTTTTCATCACCTGGCGTAATTCCACATTCATTTACAATGTGTCCTAGATGACATATTTCGGTCATCAGCAATTTACACTTATCTAATCTTAACGTAAGACCATTTTCCTTCAAAATATTTAGAAATTTATCTAGTTTTTGAATACCTTCACTGAATGTTTTACTTGGAATAAATACGTCATCGAGATATGCGAGAACTTCTCCAGATTCTATACCTGCTATAAGTTGTTTCATAACCCTTTGAAAAACCGCCAGAGCATTCACAAGAGTAAGTGGCATTCGGTTGTACTCATAGTGCCCATCTGTGGTTACAAAAGCCGTATATTGTTTTGACCGTTCAGAATTTCGATCTGATGGTAACCCGTTGTAAGATCAAGAGATGTGAAAAATTTATTTCCTGCTAGCTGTGCAAATTGTTCATCGAGATTCGGCATCGGAAAAGGTATTCTTCTGGTAACATGATTTAGGGCTCGATAGTTCACACAAAGTCGGTACTGACCGTTTTTTTCGGTACCAGTACTATACCAGAAGCGTATGGGGATTTTGATGGACGTATAATGTCACCTTCCAATAATTCACCAACCAATTTTCCGGCTACGGTCCTCCTAGCAAATGGTATTCGATATGGTCTTACATTAATAGGTTCATCTGTAGTGAGCTCTATCTCCATTTGAACAACATTGCATTTTCCCAATTCGTTTGTGGAACTTGAGACTACGGCTTGTAACTCATTTCGACCATCGTCAGATATATCTTTCTCCGTAGATATAGATAAAATATTTTCAAACCAGCAGTCGTCGTCTTCAATAACAAACTTTTTCCTTCTTGACATAATACATTTTGGTAAATTAATTGATCTGGAACCACCACTAAGTCAATGTTTAAATTGTAACCATCCATGATAATAATAACATTTACTTTTTCATCACAACGAAATTTACCGGCAGCAAATCCACTGAGAACTGCGGAACACTCACCAAGCTTACCAACATCACTAGCAAATGACTTACGTACTAGGGAACGACTGCTACCTAGATCGATAAAACAGTTTGTGAATAACGCGTTGATTTTAATCGTCTTAATGAGATCAGAGAAGTCTTGACACTGTTTGTGATCATCTACTTTATTAACGGTTACATTATGAGCTTCCGTTTTCTTTTGGGGGCAATGTTCTGTTTGATGTGTGGTGTGTTTACAAATTTCACATCGACCTTTACGTTGGGGCTCAGTGTATTTGCTAGCATAGTGGCCCATTTTTTTACAGTTGAAGCATTTCAAGTTGAATTTTTCTGTTTTATTCGGCATTGTAGAAATCGTTGGAAGTTTTCCCTTTATCGCCGCTTTGTTGAATGTAGTAATGTTGGGACCAGTCTTAGATATATCGTTATGTAAGCAAAATACCGTTATATCATGTAGTAGTGCATTACAAATACCATAATTATTAGAAATCTTCTTCCTTAAATCACTATTGTTGATTCCATTAGTTATGTGTCTACATATAGCGGGTTCAGAAATACATCCACGTTTGCCGTGAGCAAGCATTCTGTAATAATAGTCTTGAGGAGATTCATCGTCATTCCGACTCATTCGTGACATACTAACATGCACATCTGCTTCATTAGATACATTTGGAAAATCGTTTAAAAACCTTACGACAAAATCAGACCAGGAGACGAAAACTTCTTGGAGAGAATCTATCCAGTACTTTAACAAAAAATTATAATTTTTTCTTAAGAAACCTGAAAACGAAATCTTTTTTCAGACTTAAGACTTTCTAAATTGAAACTAATACAGCTGCTAATTTTTATTGGTGGAACTAATTCTGAAGTAATTGTGGAACTAAATAGGTATTTGCTGGGAATGATTTCTGTATACATACATATATAACTACTATGTAAATGTGTAAACATATGCACGTAAATGTTAGAAATCCTTTACATTTTTTTTTTGTATATACATATGTATATGTACGTTATGGTATTATTTTTTTGAATATGTATATGTTTCTTATTTTAACTTAGTTCAGTTGTTTTCAAACAGTTTAAAACAAAATTTACCCTGACACTCACATTGTATACCATTTTTTTAGATTCTTAGAACTCTCACTTAGTTTGTATAAATTTGTAAAAATAAATACAAAAATATATATAATTTCCTTATTATTATACTTTATAAATTAAAAACATTTTCATTGATTTGATTTTATGTTCAATATATAGAACGCTTTGTTTATTAAACAAAACAAAAACCTTAAACAAATTGGCCGTTTTATTTATTTTTTATTAAAAATATGTAGTAGTACAATTGTTTTTTCTTTATATTTAATTGGATAAATATAAAAGGGAAGAAGGAAGCACTACATTTTACAAAATCAAACAATCCAACGAACTTCGTATAATAATTTTATTTTCCAACAATTTTCCTTACGTCATCCCACGTGAAATCGTTCCGAATGAAAGCAAATCACGTCAGAAGAAAAATACATCCATAATTTTATTTTAATAAAATGATAACGCACATATTTTCAACAAATACAGCAGCGGTGCTATCCAAAAAAAAAAAAAAAATATTATTTAACCCATCCATCACCACAAACAACTTTGCTTGCTTGTCTTGATAGTGAGTGACGGACGTCACAAAAAAAAATTAAATTATATTTTTAACAAATTTGGCCACCAGATGATTTTTTAATACCAGGCGCACAAAAAATCCAACGGGTATATTTTTTAATTAAAAAAAATCCTTCACATACTTTTAAGCTTTCATTAAAGCATATACTTGAAGCACCCTGTCCATATTTTCCACAACAGTCTGATCAAAATACTTCGGCGCGCCTGAAAGTGTGCTGCAATTTTTTTTTATGAAAGCGTTTTGTTATTCCAAGTCTGATTGTTTTTTGTTATACCACGTTTTATAGTGACTGACGTTTCATGTCAAGTCACACGGGAATGCTGTCGAACGGGATAGAAAGTATTTTATGTCCTTCTCCTGGATCTAAACTACCTCCCTGCCAATTTTCAGCTAAATCGGTTCAGCCGTTCTTGAGTTATAAGTGGAGTAACTAACACGACTTTCTTTTATATGTATAGATATTAATTATTCACAAATTAAATTTATCACACTGAACCGAAGACGCTCGCAACCAAGACTGACTGTTTTTCCTTTCTTCTACTTGGGTTTTTGGTTGTCCGATCATATTGCAATACATGCGCCAATATTCAAATGCTGATCCAACAAAATAGCTTTCCCACGAAACAAGTGCAAGTAGACAGTTTGTAATTAGACCGGATACGCGTGTAGAAATTCTTAATTTATTAAATGCCGATTATTGCAAATTGATTTGGTTAGCATTGTCAACGGTGTCGCTAACTCCTCCCTCATTAAATATCTGCGTCCCGCAGATCACATTCCTTGGTTTAGTGGTAGGGTCGGCTGTCTGAGGAAATTTGATTGTTGGTAGGTGGATTCTCCTAGTTATCCTATGCCACAGGACTCCAACGCAAATACCCATCGCAATCGCGATACCTATATGTGTTCCAAGTGACTAGTTTAATTTCAAACCAAGATATTCAAGCTTGTTTACGTTGTGCAAACTTAAATTGTGGACTTGGTCGATGTCTACCAGTAGTTTTTGAGCCACGCTGGTTAGGACAGGGGGGAGTGGTTTTAGCCTCGAAAGAGATGTGCTGGAGAATGTTTCGTTGTTGATCAGTATGCTTTCGTTATACAGCTATATCAGGTAACTTCCATTGAGCGTTTTTGTATGTGTTCAGGTTTTAAGGACGCCCTCGAAGTTTGTTAGGAAAATAATATCGGTTGTTAACATTTCTCTTACATGCGTCTTGGTCATCTTGTAGCGGCAGTTCGCAATTCCTCCTTTGAGCAGGCGTGTTATACATGTTTCTTCAGCTAGTTTGATTAGAGATGTTTGTTGACAGACTGTTACTTTGTTGATGTTTAGACAGGGGGTTTTCACACCAAACGTTTCATTTTGACTTATCAGTATTTCATTAAATGGCAATTCAATTTGTCTACCCATTCTTATTGTTGTTCTCGCGACGAGTCAGTGATAAAAGTCCTTTTTTAGCTTTGGAATGGATAGAACATATAGCAATAGTGACCCATTTGTATATATGGATGGATTCCCGTGTTTAATAGCTTCGATGGCGTTAGCATATGGAAGTGTTTCCATTTCGGAAATAGTATCCTCGACCTCAGCTCTATTCAATAAAATTGTGTTGATAATTCCACTTTTAGCCAATTGACAAGCTCTTACTACTTCGTTAATCATATCTTTTGGAATGAGAACTTGGTTCATAGTGTTCTGTCCAATTCTCTCGGCCTCTTTGCCATTGCTAATCTCGTTCATTTTTAAAATAAGATCATTAGTTTTATGATCAATTTCATTAGTGGTGTTCAATATTTGTACGTTGATCTTGTACTGTTCATTGTTGTTATCAATTATTGCGTTTTGACTTTTTAAAATAGAGTTCCAATCTGCAGCGTCCGGATTGCCAGCGACCCACTTCCATGCGGATCCTATCCAATCGATTGATCTTCGGGTTCTGGCCCGTATGGCTCCTAGCTCGATGAGTCTCTCTTGCACCTGCGTCAGATGGTAATCAATTATTTCCTTAGTCTTGCCGGGCGAAGTGTTTCTGGACCAGCACTGTTATATTGTCCGCAATTGTTGCGTATTCATCCAGGTTGATGACGTGAACCAATTTAAAATTGCCATTAATCGTCCAAGCGTTGCCAGCTCTCACAGTAACAATGGGGACGTCATAGTGAAAAATTTGTTCAGCGTGTAGAGTAAAAATATAACCCATAAAAAGAATGGTCATTTTGGAAATCATTTTTCCTGAAAAATAATTATTTTATTAAATAACATAAGTGGTTAGTGTAATTCTGGCAAAGCCGTTTTTTTTTTTTTTTTTTTTTTTGAATTTTATCTTTTTAATTAAATGATAGATTTTTATATATGTATGTAAAGAGTTTACTCTTTTCCCTTTTTTTTATATAATTTAATTTCAAATTTATATTGATTTCAATTTATGTATATCGGCATTTTTATAATAGTAATGAGCGCTGCCCTTAGGGAGTTGAATCCCAGTGCCTGAGGCACTCACCAAATTTTTATAGAGCGCTTTATATATTTTTCGCAATTGCATTATTTTGAATTCTAGAAAAAATCTTGTGAAAGAAATAGAATGTTTGATAATTTATGGAAGTTGTTTCAAATTTTTTATGTGAGCCTTGCGAATCCTTTTACCACTTACCGTGCGTACTGTGACTCTGTTATGCTTTTCTACAATCTCTTTCCTAAAAACTGGTTTGTTTTTAGCTTTGACGTTTTTAATTTTAACAAAGATCGTATCACCTTTTCTAAATTTTCTTGGAGACGTGCGTTTCCTCTTCATACGCTTGTTCCTTTCCCTAGCATTCTTTCTAATTAGCTCCCTAAGATCCTTGTTAATTTTAGAGCGGGCTTCAAACAGTTTGGTTATATCGGATGCTTTTATTCTGTTAAAGAATATATCACTAGATCTTTTTCCTGTAACGGAGTGAATAGTATTGTTATATCTATCGACGGCTACATATATTAGCTCTTGCACACTGAGTTCCTCTTTTTCTGCCCGTAGGCACCTGTAAATTTCTATAAGAGTTGAGTGGACGCGTTATACCTGTCCATTTACTTCGCTTCGTTGTGATGGCGTCAAATAAATTTTTATCCCTAGTCTTTCAATGAAATCTTTTACTAAGGGGCTAAGGAAACTACTCTCGTTGTCAGTTACTAAAATCTTTGGGGCTGTAAAGTAATGAAGGATTTTTACTAATTTTTCTCTCACGTTTAATACAGACCTGTCACTTATATGAAACAGCTTAACGAACTTGGAGAACTTGTCCAGTACGGACAGGAATTTTTGATTTTGTTTTTCTATTATATCCATATGTAATATTTCGCATGGCATGGTTGGCGTAGGAGTGTCTTGCAGTAAAGGTTTCGTTGGATTCCTGTCGTACTTATTGCTATTACATATATCGCAACGCTCAACGAATTTTCTAATGCGAGCATACATGCGTGGAAAGAAGTATTCATCTAAAATTTGCTTCCTATTTTCTCTTGCATTCCTGTGCGCTCTATGGTGTTCTCGCTGTATTATTTCGAATTGAATATTCTCTGATCTTATATCTTTCACTTCTTTCTGAGCGATTCTAATTTTATACCTTGAAAAATGTTGTAAATACAAGTCTTGTAAAATCGCTAAACAATTTTCTGGGGCTTTAATGCCATTTACGATGTTAGGATTTAGTGTCTTTTTTAGCACGTCCGAAAGTTTCTCTGCATCCCAATCAGGCGAAGAGACGTAGTGACGTAGGAAATGTTCGTGTGGTATTTCGCTGGACTGCAATTCAGGACCTATTTTGATAATTATCTGGTTTTTGAAAACGTTAATAGGGACCTCCACGTGGGGAATTAAGTCTGATGCATCTTGGAGTGCGCTGTGGATGGTTGAACCTGTTGGTTCAATGTCATCGTCTCCAGTTTCTGACGCTGTTCTTGTTGCTTGTGAATCCCCTTCGCTGGCCGTGTCTGTGGAAACGTCACTGATATGGTTAACGCTAGTTTTCAATCTAGAGAGTGCATCTGCCACGACGTTTGATCTACCAGGTTTGTAGATCAACTCGTGATTATCCTCTTCTATACGAGCTTTTGTTTTGTCTGGAATGGATTCACTCAACACATAATTTAAACTACTTGATTCTTTCGCCGCAAGAGGTATTTTAATGATATCTCTAATCACTAGCATATTTGTTTTCCTATCTACTATATATTGCTCCAAGCTCCTTGAGACTATCATCACCTATAATACCATCAAAGGTACTAAGACCAGGCAATAAATAAAATGTTATTGGGTCAAATATTCCGTATTTTGCGAAGAATTTTCCTACTATCTTTCTAGTTATTTCAATTTTTCCTGCTGCTGTTTTGACAATGACTGAGTTTTGTAAGGGTGTACTTCCGGCTGATAGTTTTGGACTGCAAAAATTTTTGTTCGAGCCGGTATCGATCAAAAACGCAAGTCGAGTGTTGTTACCTGTAGTATATTCTATGTAAGGTAGGCTGGATGCCCCTCCTCCATAAAATTTTGTTCCGTTGCTGCGGAATCGAAATCACCTATAGATAATTCCTCTTGAGGAACGAGTCCTGCATTTTGAATTTCCGTATTCAGGTGGAAAACACGCGGCTGTTTGTCTGTTCTAAACATTTCACTTGTCCTTCTTTTTTCTGCGTTATTGGGGCCGTTCTAGTAATTTGTTTTTCGTGCTTGGATAGAGTGGTCCGTTTCCATTGGCTCTGGCTTGACACTTTGGAACCTTGGAAATGGTGCAGGTCGATTATTATTATTGGAGTATCCATGGTGATGATAATTATATCTAGCATTATTCGAAAAATTAAAGTGAGGTCTAGGTGGTCTCGGATGTGGTTTGACGACAGGCACTGCAGCTGATGGATTATTCGTTCGTGGCTGAGATTTTGAATGAAAAATATTGTTCCGCATCGTAAGGTTTTGAAGTTCCAGGCAGGCCGAATATGCTTCTGGCAAGATTCTTGGTCGTTGTATGATGACCATTCTGGATAAGTCTGGATTTAACCCGCGGATAAATATGTCTTATGCCCTATTCCTATGTGTAGTAACCAATGCATCTATCGTCTCCTCGCTATAGGTCTCTGTTTTTAGTTTATTTATTATAAGGGATAATTGATGGTTTACCGTTGAATAGAACTCATCTACTTTTGACGACCCCTGTAAAAGTTGGTTCAGTTTGTGTTCGAGGGTTTGAACATCCCTTTTATCTGCATAGTGGAGTGATAGAACCTTTTTTACTTCCTTCCAGTCATTGTCAAAAATATTATATGACACTAAAGCGGCATCAGCTTCGCCGACTATTTTCTGGCGTATACTTTGTAAAATGGACCTATAAATAGGCTTGTGCCTAACTATTTCGAAGTCCTTCAGGACCATTTCTACCGCATGAACCCAGGACACATAGTTTAGTGGATTCCCGTCAAATGTCCTAAGTTCCTTAATGCTATCTAGAAGCCTACATATTGAGTTAAGCTCCTCTTCATTCCTTGGGGCCTGTGAAATTGAAACTGTTTCTCCCTGATCAGATTCTGACGGGATCATTGAATCTAACCTTCTTTTTAGTTCTTCTACGTCCCTATTTTTCTCAATTATTTTAAGCCTAAACTCAATTGTTTTCATCTCCTGCAAGAGACGGTTTACTGCCCCCGTAAGGGTAGTAATATTTCCTTGTATATCTTCCATAGAAAAATTATATAAGTGGCAAAAGGACACTTGGACTCACCTGATGATAAAAGCAACGTTTCTCAGTTTTTTTTTTCACTTCACTGCACTTCTATTTCTTTCACTTTATAACTTTTGCTCCTTCTTTATTGAGCTATTTATTTTTTGTATTCTTTAATTTTCAGATGCGTGTATTCTTTTTTTTCTCTTTTTTCTATTGCAAAAAATATTTTATAATAATTTTCCTTTTATTCGCTTTTTTTTATTTTAATTTATACTGCTTTTGATTCAATTCAAATTTTCTTATATCTTTTTTTGTAAAAATTATAATTTTCTTTACTTCTCTTCACTTTTCAATTTAATTTAAATTTTTTATTTCTTCTTCGTAAAAAAAAAGGTTTTATAATTTTTTCTTTTATTCACTATTTTTGGTTATATTAAATTCCTTTTATTTCTTCTTTTGGTATTCGGATCAATTTCTTTTTTTTATTTCAATTAATTTCTTTTTATTTTCTTCTATTGATATTTAGATCAATTTCTTTTTAATTTCAATTAAAATTTTTGTTTTCTTCTTCTTTTGGTATCTAGATCAATTTATTTTTTATTTTCTCGACTTTTATTAGATTTTTGCTTTATTTTTAAGGAAGAATAATTTGCTTTTCCTTGAGTGAGTCTTGGTTGCGTGACCGCGACGCGCTCAAGTGGAGAACCTTTTTCTCCTCACGGAAGGTCCGTGCGATTCCTTTTTGGAAGCCCGCTTTTATAATCGTGGGCACCTACTAAGATACGGATGACTTCACTTTCACTCGGGTAATCTTATGTGATAATTTTAATTATGAATCACCAGAAATACCCGGTTGGCGAAGGAGGAGCTTGTGTTTTATTCAGTTATAACTTTATTGATTTATAATTTGAAGATCCTGGAGGGTTGCAGTATCTTTATTTTTTATTTAAACTATATTTTTATCTAATTTTTCGACCTTTTTTTTACGTTTTAAATTAAACTATTTTCTTGAGCTTTCGGTCAGTTTATATTTTGAGTTTATTATCTTCAATATTTCGTTAACCTTCGGTTAACTTCTTCAGGATATATATTTTTTGGTTTTTTATGATATCTATTTTTTTCTTTTTCTTTCAAATAATAAATAACAGTTTACAATTTTCAAAAAAAACAAAGTGTGTCATAAAAAATTATTTTTACAATTTTTGGTAATAAAATAAAATAGGTATGAGTCTACAATATTTGTTCATGTTAATAATATGAAAAAATTAATAGAAAAAAATTAATAGAAAAAAAGCTTTTTAACATATAGAATTTTTGAAAGGTTCTTAGAAATGATAATACATATTTTCAATACTTTTACATAACATTGTGTATCTTTGAATTCTTAAAAACTTTTGAAAAAATGGTATAAGTTTAGAATATTTTATCTGGTAATAAATATTTTCAAAAATAAATTTATAATATACATGTACATTAAAAAAATATATGTTTTTAACAAATGAGAATATTTTTTATAATTTTTGATACTTTAACGTAATAAATAGCAAAAAAGTAAAGACGTATTAAGAATTTTATATACAAAAAACAACTAAATACATTAATTAATTAAACTTTTTTTATTATATTATTTTTATATATATTTTTTAAAATTTTTTTATAAAATAACATTAAAAAACATAACATTAAAAATAATTATGTTGTTGTATGTTTGTTTTTTAAACCCTAT
Source organism: Tachina grossa (assembly GCA_949987645.1). NCBI lineage: Eukaryota > Metazoa > Arthropoda > Insecta > Diptera > Tachinidae > Tachina > Tachina grossa. Next base: position 43,491 of record CATLJX010000054.1, read on the forward strand.
TCTTGTTCTTATGTAATAAATATCTATAAGCCTGCGCAACATTGGCCGTATCTGTTCTGAAATTCATTCTCTGATCTGTTGGAACATCTATAATGTGTAACATTTCTAACATATACCTCCGTTTATAATTAAGTTCTGTATTCAAAATTGAAATATTATCAAAATCTGGATAATGATCTAAATCTAAACAATGTGAAGATAAAGCTGTTCTATGTGGATTAATATTCCTATACCTTTGATCTGTTTTATGTCCCGCTAATCTTGTCTTTAATTTATTTTTAGTTGTGCCTACATACATCTTGTCGCATCTCTCATTGTGGTTTCCTTTACATGGTATTTTGTAAATTACATTAGATCTATCTAGTTTTTTAATTCTATCTTTTGTGTTAGTAAATATATTTCCTAAAGTACTATGCATCTTGTATGCCATCTTATACTTTGTCTTGTCATATATTTCTGACTTTTTTAATCTTTCTGACATATTTGGTACATATATTAATAATTTATAAATTTTTGGTTCATTATTGTTATTAATATTATTATTATTATTATTATTATTATTATTATTATTATTATTATTATTATTATTATTATTATTATTATTATTATTATTATTATTATTATTATTATTATTATTATTATTATTATTATTATTATTATTATTATTATTATTATTATTATTATTATTATTATTATTATTATTATTATTATTATTATTATTATTATTATTATTATTATTATTATTATTATTATTATTATTATTATTATTATTATTATTATTATTATTATTATTATTATTATTATTATTATTATTATTATTATTATTATTATTATTATTATTATTATTATTATTATTATTATTATTATTATTATTATTATTATTATTATTATTATTATTATTATTATTATTATTATTATTATTATTATTATTATTATTATTATTATTATTATTATTATTATTATTATTATTATTATTATTATTATTATTATTATTATTATTATTATTATTATTATTATTATTATTATTATTATTATTATTATTATTATTATTATTATTATTATTATTATTATTATTATTATTATTATTATTATTATTATTATTATTATTATTATTATTATTATTATTATTATTATTATTATTATTATTATTATTATTATTATTATTATTATTATTATTATTATTATTATTATTATTATTATTATTATTATTATTATTATTATTATTATTATTATTATTATTATTATTATTATTATTATTATTATTATTATTATTATTATTATTATTATTATTATTATTATTATTATTATTATTATTATTATTATTATTATTATTATTATTATTATTATTATTATTATTATTATTATTATTATTATTATTATTATTATTATTATTATTATTATTATTATTATTATTATTATTATTATTATTATTATTATTATTATTATTATTATTATTATTATTATTATTATTATTATTATTATTATTATTATTATTATTATTATTATTATTATTATTATTATTATTATTATTATTATTATTATTATTATTATTATTATTATTATTATTATTATTATTATTATTATTATTATTATTATTATTATTATTATTATTATTATTATTATTATTATTATTATTATTATTATTATTATTATTATTATTATTATTATTATTATTATTATTATTATTATTATTATTATTATTATTATTATTATTATTATTATTATTATTATTATTATTATTATTATTATTATTATTATTATTATTATTATTATTATTATTATTATTATTATTATTATTATTATTATTATTATTATTATTATTATTATTATTATTATTATTATTATTATTATTATTATTATTATTATTATTATTATTATTATTATTATTATTATTATTATTATTATTATTATTATTATTATTATTATTATTATTATTATTATTATTATTATTATTATTATTATTATTATTATTATTATTATTATTATTATTATTATTATTATTATTATTATTATTATTATTATTATTATTATTATTATTATTATTATTATTATTATTATTATTATTATTATTATTATTATTATTATTATTATTATTATTATTATTATTATTATTATTATTATTATTATTATTATTATTATTATTATTATTATTATTATTATTATTATTATTATTATTATTATTATTATTATTATTATTATTATTATTATTATTATTATTATTATTATTATTATTATTATTATTATTATTATTATTATTATTATTATTATTATTATTATTATTATTATTATTATTATTATTATTATTATTATTATTATTATTATTATTATTATTATTATTATTATTATTATTATTATTATTATTATTATTATTATTATTATTATTATTATTATTATTATTATTATTATTATTATTATTATTATTATTATTATTATTATTATTATTATTATTATTATTATTATTATTATTATTATTATTATTATTATTATTATTATTATTATTATTATTATTATTATTATTATTATTATTATTATTATTATTATTATTATTATTATTATTATTATTATTATTATTATTATTATTATTATTATTATTATTATTATTATTATTATTATTATTATTATTATTATTATTATTATTATTATTATTATTATTATTATTATTATTATTATTATTATTATTATTATTATTATTATTATTATTATTATTATTATTATTATTATTATTATTATTATTATTATTATTATTATTATTATTATTATTATTATTATTATTATTATTATTATTATTATTATTATTATTATTATTATTATTATTATTATTATTATTATTATTATTATTATTATTATTATTATTATTATTATTATTATTATTATTATTATTATTATTATTATTATTATTATTATTATTATTATTATTATTATTATTATTATTATTATTATTATTATTATTATTATTATTATTATTATTATTATTATTATTATTATTATTATTATTATTATTATTATTATTATTATTATTATTATTATTATTATTATTATTATTATTATTATTATTATTATTATTATTATTATTATTATTATTATTATTATTATTATTATTATTATTATTATTATTATTATTATTATTATTATTATTATTATTATTATTATTATTATTATTATTATTATTATTATTATTATTATTATTATTATTATTATTATTATTATTATTATTATTATTATTATTATTATTATTATTATTATTATTATTATTATTATTATTATTATTATTATTATTATTATTATTATTATTATTATTATTATTATTATTATTATTATTATTATTATTATTATTATTATTATTATTATTATTATTATTATTATTATTATTATTATTATTATTATTATTATTATTATTATTATTATTATTATTATTATTATTATTATTATTATTATTATTATTATTATTATTATTATTATTATTATTATTATTATTATTATTATTATTATTATTATTATTATTATTATTATTATTATTATTATTATTATTATTATTATTATTATTATTATTATTATTATTATTATTATTATTATTATTATTATTATTATTATTATTATTATTATTATTATTATTATTATTATTATTATTATTATTATTATTATTATTATTATTATTATTATTATTATTATTATTATTATTATTATTATTATTATTATTATTATTATTATTATTATTATTATTATTATTATTATTATTATTATTATTATTATTATTATTATTATTATTATTATTATTATTATTATTATTATTATTATTATTATTATTATTATTATTATTATTATTATTATTATTATTATTATTATTATTATTATTATTATTATTATTATTATTATTATTATTATTATTATTATTATTATTATTATTATTATTATTATTATTATTATTATTATTATTATTATTATTATTATTATTATTATTATTATTATTATTATTATTATTATTATTATTATTATTATTATTATTATTATTATTATTATTATTATTATTATTATTATTATTATTATTATTATTATTATTATTATTATTATTATTATTATTATTATTATTATTATTATTATTATTATTATTATTATTATTATTATTATTATTATTATTATTATTATTATTATTATTATTATTATTATTATTATTATTATTATTATTATTATTATTATTATTATTATTATTATTATTATTATTATTATTATTATTATTATTATTATTATTATTATTATTATTATTATTATTATTATTATTATTATTATTATTATTATTATTATTATTATTATTATTATTATTATTATTATTATTATTATTATTATTATTATTATTATTATTATTATTATTATTATTATTATTATTATTATTATTATTATTATTATTATTATTATTATTATTATTATTATTATTATTATTATTATTATTATTATTATTATTATTATTATTATTATTATTATTATTATTATTATTATTATTATTATTATTATTATTATTATTATTATTATTATTATTATTATTATTATTATTATTATTATTATTATTATTATTATTATTATTATTATTATTATTATTATTATTATTATTATTATTATTATTATTATTATTATTATTATTATTATTATTATTATTATTATTATTATTATTATTATTATTATTATTATTATTATTATTATTATTATTATTATTATTATTATTATTATTATTATTATTATTATTATTATTATTATTATTATTATTATTATTATTATTATTATTATTATTATTATTATTATTATTATTATTATTATTATTATTATTATTATTATTATTATTATTATTATTATTATTATTATTATTATTATTATTATTATTATTATTATTATTATTATTATTATTATTATTATTATTATTATTATTATTATTATTATTATTATTATTATTATTATTATTATTATTATTATTATTATTATTATTATTATTATTATTATTATTATTATTATTATTATTATTATTATTATTATTATTATTATTATTATTATTATTATTATTATTATTATTATTATTATTATTATTATTATTATTATTATTATTATTATTATTATTATTATTATTATTATTATTATTATTATTATTATTATTATTATTATTATTATTATTATTATTATTATTATTATTATTATTATTATTATTATTATTATTATTATTATTATTATTATTATTATTATTATTATTATTATTATTATTATTATTATTATTATTATTATTATTATTATTATTATTATTATTATTATTATTATTATTATTATTATTATTATTATTATTATTATTATTATTATTATTATTATTATTATTATTATTATTATTATTATTATTATTATTATTATTATTATTATTATTATTATTATTATTATTATTATTATTATTATTATTATTATTATTATTATTATTATTATTATTATTATTATTATTATTATTATTATTATTATTATTATTATTATTATTATTATTATTATTATTATTATTATTATTATTATTATTATTATTATTATTATTATTATTATTATTATTATTATTATTATTATTATTATTATTATTATTATTATTATTATTATTATTATTATTATTATTATTATTATTATTATTATTATTATTATTATTATTATTATTATTATTATTATTATTATTATTATTATTATTATTATTATTATTATTATTATTATTATTATTATTATTATTATTATTATTATTATTATTATTATTATTATTATTATTATTATTATTATTATTATTATTATTATTATTATTATTATTATTATTATTATTATTATTATTATTATTATTATTATTATTATTATTATTATTATTATTATTATTATTATTATTATTATTATTATTATTATTATTATTATTATTATTATTATTATTATTATTATTATTATTATTATTATTATTATTATTATTATTATTATTATTATTATTATTATTATTATTATTATTATTATTATTATTATTATTATTATTATTATTATTATTATTATTATTATTATTATTATTATTATTATTATTATTATTATTATTATTATTATTATTATTATTATTATTATTATTATTATTATTATTATTATTATTATTATTATTATTATTATTATTATTATTATTATTATTATTATTATTATTATTATTATTATTATTATTATTATTATTATTATTATTATTATTATTATTATTATTATTATTATTATTATTATTATTATTATTATTATTATTATTATTATTATTATTATTATTATTATTATTATTATTATTATTATTATTATTATTATTATTATTATTATTATTATTATTATTATTATTATTATTATTATTATTATTATTATTATTATTATTATTATTATTATTATTATTATTATTATTATTATTATTATTATTATTATTATTATTATTATTATTATTATTATTATTATTATTATTATTATTATTATTATTATTATTATTATTATTATTATTATTATTATTATTATTATTATTATTATTATTATTATTATTATTATTATTATTATTATTATTATTATTATTATTATTATTATTATTATTATTATTATTATTATTATTATTATTATTATTATTATTATTATTATTATTATTATTATTATTATTATTATTATTATTATTATTATTATTATTATTATTATTATTATTATTATTATTATTATTATTATTATTATTATTATTATTATTATTATTATTATTATTATTATTATTATTATTATTATTATTATTATTATTATTATTATTATTATTATTATTATTATTATTATTATTATTATTATTATTATTATTATTATTATTATTATTATTATTATTATTATTATTATTATTATTATTATTATTATTATTATTATTATTATTATTATTATTATTATTATTATTATTATTATTATTATTATTATTATTATTATTATTATTATTATTATTATTATTATTATTATTATTATTATTATTATTATTATTATTATTATTATTATTATTATTATTATTATTATTATTATTATTATTATTATTATTATTATTATTATTATTATTATTATTATTATTATTATTATTATTATTATTATTATTATTATTATTATTATTATTATTATTATTATTATTATTATTATTATTATTATTATTATTATTATTATTATTATTATTATTATTATTATTATTATTATTATTATTATTATTATTATTATTATTATTATTATTATTATTATTATTATTATTATTATTATTATTATTATTATTATTATTATTATTATTATTATTATTATTATTATTATTATTATTATTATTATTATTATTATTATTATTATTATTATTATTATTATTATTATTATTATTATTATTATTATTATTATTATTATTATTATTATTATTATTATTATTATTATTATTATTATTATTATTATTATTATTATTATTATTATTATTATTATTATTATTATTATTATTATTATTATTATTATTATTATTATTATTATTATTATTATTATTATTATTATTATTATTATTATTATTATTATTATTATTATTATTATTATTATTATTATTATTATTATTATTATTATTATTATTATTATTATTATTATTATTATTATTATTATTATTATTATTATTATTATTATTATTATTATTATTATTATTATTATTATTATTATTATTATTATTATTATTATTATTATTATTATTATTATTATTATTATTATTATTATTATTATTATTATTATTATTATTATTATTATTATTATTATTATTATTATTATTATTATTATTATTATTATTATTATTATTATTATTATTATTATTATTATTATTATTATTATTATTATTATTATTATTATTATTATTATTATTATTATTATTATTATTATTATTATTATTATTATTATTATTATTATTATTATTATTATTATTATTATTATTATTATTATTATTATTATTATTATTATTATTATTATTATTATTATTATTATTATTATTATTATTATTATTATTATTATTATTATTATTATTATTATTATTATTATTATTATTATTATTATTATTATTATTATTATTATTATTATTATTATTATTATTATTATTATTATTATTATTATTATTATTATTATTATTATTATTATTATTATTATTATTATTATTATTATTATTATTATTATTATTATTATTATTATTATTATTATTATTATTATTATTATTATTATTATTATTATTATTATTATTATTATTATTATTATTATTATTATTATTATTATTATTATTATTATTATTATTATTATTATTATTATTATTATTATTATTATTATTATTATTATTATTATTATTATTATTATTATTATTATTATTATTATTATTATTATTATTATTATTATTATTATTATTATTATTATTATTATTATTATTATTATTATTATTATTATTATTATTATTATTATTATTATTATTATTATTATTATTATTATTATTATTATTATTATTATTATTATTATTATTATTATTATTATTATTATTATTATTATTATTATTATTATTATTATTATTATTATTATTATTATTATTATTATTATTATTATTATTATTATTATTATTATTATTATTATTATTATTATTATTATTATTATTATTATTATTATTATTATTATTATTATTATTATTATTATTATTATTATTATTATTATTATTATTATTATTATTATTATTATTATTATTATTATTATTATTATTATTATTATTATTATTATTATTATTATTATTATTATTATTATTATTATTATTATTATTATTATTATTATTATTATTATTATTATTATTATTATTATTATTATTATTATTATTATTATTATTATTATTATTATTATTATTATTATTATTATTATTATTATTATTATTATTATTATTATTATTATTATTATTATTATTATTATTATTATTATTATTATTATTATTATTATTATTATTATTATTATTATTATTATTATTATTATTATTATTATTATTATTATTATTATTATTATTATTATTATTATTATTATTATTATTATTATTATTATTATTATTATTATTATTATTATTATTATTATTATTATTATTATTATTATTATTATTATTATTATTATTATTATTATTATTATTATTATTATTATTATTATTATTATTATTATTATTATTATTATTATTATTATTATTATTATTATTATTATTATTATTATTATTATTATTATTATTATTATTATTATTATTATTATTATTATTATTATTATTATTATTATTATTATTATTATTATTATTATTATTATTATTATTATTATTATTATTATTATTATTATTATTATTATTATTATTATTATTATTATTATTATTATTATTATTATTATTATTATTATTATTATTATTATTATTATTATTATTATTATTATTATTATTATTATTATTATTATTATTATTATTATTATTATTATTATTATTATTATTATTATTATTATTATTATTATTATTATTATTATTATTATTATTATTATTATTATTATTATTATTATTATTATTATTATTATTATTATTATTATTATTATTATTATTATTATTATTATTATTATTATTATTATTATTATTATTATTATTATTATTATTATTATTATTATTATTATTATTATTATTATTATTATTATTATTATTATTATTATTATTATTATTATTATTATTATTATTATTATTATTATTATTATTATTATTATTATTATTATTATTATTATTATTATTATTATTATTATTATTATTATTATTATTATTATTATTATTATTATTATTATTATTATTATTATTATTATTATTATTATTATTATTATTATTATTATTATTATTATTATTATTATTATTATTATTATTATTATTATTATTATTATTATTATTATTATTATTATTATTATTATTATTATTATTATTATTATTATTATTATTATTATTATTATTATTATTATTATTATTATTATTATTATTATTATTATTATTATTATTATTATTATTATTATTATTATTATTATTATTATTATTATTATTATTATTATTATTATTATTATTATTATTATTATTATTATTATTATTATTATTATTATTATTATTATTATTATTATTATTATTATTATTATTATTATTATTATTATTATTATTATTATTATTATTATTATTATTATTATTATTATTATTATTATTATTATTATTATTATTATTATTATTATTATTATTATTATTATTATTATTATTATTATTATTATTATTATTATTATTATTATTATTATTATTATTATTATTATTATTATTATTATTATTATTATTATTATTATTATTATTATTATTATTATTATTATTATTATTATTATTATTATTATTATTATTATTATTATTATTATTATTATTATTATTATTATTATTATTATTATTATTATTATTATTATTATTATTATTATTATTATTATTATTATTATTATTATTATTATTATTATTATTATTATTATTATTATTATTATTATTATTATTATTATTATTATTATTATTATTATTATTATTATTATTATTATTATTATTATTATTATTATTATTATTATTATTATTATTATTATTATTATTATTATTATTATTATTATTATTATTATTATTATTATTATTATTATTATTATTATTATTATTATTATTATTATTATTATTATTATTATTATTATTATTATTATTATTATTATTATTATTATTATTATTATTATTATTATTATTATTATTATTATTATTATTATTATTATTATTATTATTATTATTATTATTATTATTATTATTATTATTATTATTATTATTATTATTATTATTATTATTATTATTATTATTATTATTATTATTATTATTATTATTATTATTATTATTATTATTATTATTATTATTATTATTATTATTATTATTATTATTATTATTATTATTATTATTATTATTATTATTATTATTATTATTATTATTATTATTATTATTATTATTATTATTATTATTATTATTATTATTATTATTATTATTATTATTATTATTATTATTATTATTATTATTATTATTATTATTATTATTATTATTATTATTATTATTATTATTATTATTATTATTATTATTATTATTATTATTATTATTATTATTATTATTATTATTATTATTATTATTATTATTATTATTATTATTATTATTATTATTATTATTATTATTATTATTATTATTATTATTATTATTATTATTATTATTATTATTATTATTATTATTATTATTATTATTATTATTATTATTATTATTATTATTATTATTATTATTATTATTATTATTATTATTATTATTATTATTATTATTATTATTATTATTATTAATATTATTATTATTATTATTATTATTATTATTATTATTATTATTATTATTATTATTATTATTATTATTATTATTATTATTATTATTAGTATTATTATTATTGTTAATATTATTATTTTTATTATTAAATTGCCTTATTAATTTACAAGAAAGATTATAGGGGAAACTATTTTCATTAAGTATACTCATTATCTTCTTTTCATTCTTCTTATGGAATTCCCTATCACTTATTGTCAATATTCGTTCTATGAAGTTCTTAGCTGTGTTAATTATCATCCACTTGGGATGTTTTGAGTAAAAATTAATAATTCTACCGGATGAAGTTTGTTTTTGGTACCAATCTATTGCTAATTTATTTTCCTTTTTTAATATTAATGTATCTAAATACGGAAGTACTGAGTTATTTTCTATTTCAATTGTAAATTTTATGTCTGGGTGAAAAGAATTAAATGTTGATAATGTAATATTTATTTCATTTTCTGGAATTATACAGAATAAATCATCAACATATTTTACCAAAAACTTTGGCTTAATAGTTAATTTTCTGATACATTCATCTAATAATTTTTCCATCACTATATCAGCTATAACTGGTGAAGCAGGAGATCCCATAGGAAGACCTTTCTGTTGTTGGTATATTTTATCATTACATTTAAAATATCTACTGTCTACTATACAAAACTTTAAAATACGTGAAAATAAATTTTTATTAATATCTGTATATTGTGTTATCTTATTCCAATTTTCATCTATGATATTCATAGCCAAATCGACTGGTATGTTTGGAAATAAAGATACAACATCAAGCGATATTAATTTATCATCATTATCTAATTTTATCTGTTTTATTTTGTTTTTAAAATCTACAGAATTAATGATATTATATTTTGAACCTATAGTTAATTTTTTTAGAATATGTGTCATATATTTGCTAAGTTCATAAGAAGGAGAATTTATACTAGAACAAATTGGTCTCAAAGGATAATTATCTTTATGGATCTTTGGTAATCCATATAATTTTGGAGATAAAGCATTATTTGTCTTTAATTTATATTTTTCTAAGTTAGAAATAATATTTGTTTTAAAAAGTTCTTCTACTAAATCATTATTACATTTTTGTAATTTACTAGTTGGATCTCTATTAACTAGATTATATGTATTAACATCATTTAAAATACTATCTATTCTCATATCATAGTCACTTCTATTCATAGCAACTGTAACGTTTCCTTTATCTGCATTTAGAATAATTACGTTATTATTTAATTTTAAAAATTTTTTTGTAGATTTTACACAATTAATCATAAATTTATCCCTATTGGTCAACCTACTTTTATTTATGTGACAATCAACAATTGTAGTAAATTTCGACCTGATTATATCTTGTTTTTCCCTATCATGTATAGTATTGATGAAGTCTTCTCCATCTGCTATTACCTTCATAATTGGAAAATCAATTCCTTGTATTGGTAATGCATGTTTCTTTCCTAGTGACAATATGTATTGTACATCAAAAGGAAAAACTACATCTGTTTTGTTCACAAACCATTTTTGGTTTAACCTGATTCCTAGTTCTCTTTCTTGTAAATTAACTAAACAATTAAATTTTTTAATATGTACCTTTTTAATTTTGTTTGTAAATGTCTCTTCTACCGTTTTTGTGTATTCTAAAAAATGAGTTATTTCTTGAATATTTAAAAATCTTCTTAATGATGTTTCAATAATCGATAATTCTATTGTAAATTCTTTAAGGTTTTCGTGTTTTTGCTTTATCGCCCAATTAAGCATCTTACTTTGGAAAAATTCAATATTTCTCGTAATCATCGATTGTGTTGACGATTGACCATTTCCATGAAAAACAGAAAAAATATTTTTAGTAGAATTTTTAATAAAATTTGGAATAATACCTTTATTTCGGCAACTAATTAGAAACGTTATTGTTGCCTTACATTTAATAACTTTTTCACTGATTTTTTTATATCTATTCATGGTCCATCTCGTCTCATTATTCTTTTTAAGTAACCTATAACCGTTTTCTCTGGTATTGTTTTCAAAAAATTGGTCTTCTTCTCTTCTCCTGAGTCTGTTATTTTTATATTGATTTTCTCTTATACCTCTATAATTATTATGGTCTCTTCCTTCTTGTATTCTTCTGAATATAATGTTTTCTCTAATTCCATTATTATAATGTTTTTCTTGGTATCTTGTGAAATTGTTGTTAATCGTTTGTTCATACTGATAATCACTTCTAATATTTCTATTAAAACTGCTTCTGTTATTATGTCTGAGTCTGTTGTATTGAATTCTTCTCTCTTGATGAATTCCTTGGTTATTCGTATTATAATAATCACCATGCATCTCTTTTTGTTTACGTGCTCACAATTATATCAAATATTTTTATCTAATTTTTCGACCTTTTTTTTACGTTTTAAATTAAACTATTTTCTTGAGCTTTCGGTCAGTTTATATTTTGAGTTTATTATCTTCAATATTTCGTTAACCTTCGGTTAACTTCTTCAGGATATATATTTTTTGGTTTTTTATGATATCTATTTTTTTCTTTTTCTTTCAAATAATAAATAACAGTTTACAATTTTCAAAAAAACAAAGTGTGTCATAAAAAATTATTTTTACAATTTTTGGTAATAAAATAAAATAGGTATGAGTCTACAATATTTGTTCATGTTAATAATATGAAAAAATTAATAGAAAAAAATTAATAGAAAAAAAGCTTTTTAACATATAGAATTTTTGAAAGGTTCTTAGAAATGATAATACATATTTTCAATACTTTTACATAACATTGTGTATCTTTGAATTCTTAAAAAATTTTGAAAAAATGGTATAAGTTAAGAATATTTTATATGGTAATAAATATTTTCAAAAATAAATTTATAATATACATGTACATTAAAAAAATATATGTTTTTAACAAATGAGAATATTTTTTATAATTTTTGATACTTTAACGTAATAAATAGCAAAAAAGTAAAGACGTATTAAGAATTTTATATACAAAAAACAACTAAATACATTAATTAATTAAACTTTTTTTATTATATTATTTTTATATATATTTTTTAAAATTTTTTTATAAAATAACATTAAAAAACATAACATTAAAAATAATTATGTTGTTGTATGTTTGTTTTTTAAACCCTATTCTTGTTCTTATGTAATAAATATCTATAAGCCTGCGCAACATTGGCCGTATCTGTTCTGAAATTCATTCTCTGATCTGTTGGAACATCTATAATGTGTAACATTTCTAACATATACCTCCGTTTATAATTAAGTTCTGTATTCAAAATTGAAATATTATCAAAATCTGGATAATGATCTAAATCTAAACAATGTGAAGATAAAGCTGTTCTATGTGGATTAATATTCCTATACCTTTGATCTGTTTTATGTCCCGCTAATCTTGTCTTTAATTTATTTTTAGTTGTGCCTACATACATCTTGTCGCATCTCTCATTGTGGTTTCCTTTACATGGTATTTTGTAAATTACATTAGATCTATCTAGTTTTTTAATTCTATCTTTTGTGTTAGTAAATATATTTCCTAAAGTACTATGCATCTTGTATGCCATCTTATACTTTGTCTTGTCATATATTTCTGACTTTTTTAATCTTTCTGACATATTTGGTACATATATTAATGATTTATAAATTTTTGGTTCATTATTGTTATTAATATTATTATTATTATTATTATTATTATTATTATTATTATTATTATGATTATTATTATTATTATTATTATTATTATTATTATTATTATTATTATTATTATTATTATTATTATTATTATTATTATTATTATTATTATTATTATTATTATTATTATTATTATTATTATTATTATTATTATTATTATTATTATTATTATTATTATTATTATTATTATTATTATTATTATTATTATTATTATTATTATTATTATTATTATTATTATTATTATTATTATTATTATTATTATTATTATTATTATTATTATTATTATTATTATTATTATTATTATTATTATTATTATTATTATTATTATTATTATTATTATTATTATTATTATTATTATTATTATTATTATTATTATTATTATTATTATTATTATTATTATTATTATTATTATTATTATTATTATTATTATTATTATTATTATTATTATTATTATTATTATTATTATTATTATTATTATTATTATTATTATTATTATTATTATTATTATTATTATTATTATTATTATTATTATTATTATTATTATTATTATTATTATTATTATTATTATTATTATTATTATTATTATTATTATTATTATTATTATTATTATTATTATTATTATTATTATTATTATTATTATTATTATTATTATTATTATTATTATTATTATTATTATTATTATTATTATTATTATTATTATTATTATTATTATTATTATTATTATTATTATTATTATTATTATTATTATTATTATTATTATTATTATTATTATTATTATTATTATTATTATTATTATTATTATTATTATTATTATTATTATTATTATTATTATTATTATTATTATTATTATTATTATTATTATTATTATTATTATTATTATTATTATTATTATTATTATTATTATTATTATTATTATTATTATTATTATTATTATTATTATTATTATTATTATTATTATTATTATTATTATTATTATTATTATTATTATTATTATTATTATTATTATTATTATTATTATTATTATTATTATTATTATTATTATTATTATTATTATTATTATTATTATTATTATTATTATTATTATTATTATTATTATTATTATTATTATTATTATTATTATTATTATTATTATTATTATTATTATTATTATTATTATTATTATTATTATTATTATTATTATTATTATTATTATTATTATTATTATTATTATTATTATTATTATTATTATTATTATTATTATTATTATTATTATTATTATTATTATTATTATTATTATTATTATTATTATTATTATTATTATTATTATTATTATTATTATTATTATTATTATTATTATTATTATTATTATTATTATTATTATTATTATTATTATTATTATTATTATTATTATTATTATTATTATTATTATTATTATTATTATTATTATTATTATTATTATTATTATTATTATTATTATTATTATTATTATTATTATTATTATTATTATTATTATTATTATTATTATTATTATTATTATTATTATTATTATTATTATTATTATTATTATTATTATTATTATTATTATTATTATTATTATTATTATTATTATTATTATTATTATTATTATTATTATTATTATTATTATTATTATTATTATTATTATTATTATTATTATTATTATTATTATTATTATTATTATTATTATTATTATTATTATTATTATTATCAACGATCTTGAATTGCACGAATACGGGCTGACAAGTATGGCATTCTGTCACCTTATTATACAGGAGTGAAATTCTGTAGAAACGGCTTTCAGGCTAATGTCATGCTCGCCTTCCGTCCCGTTAAAACCTTGGCAAGGACTTGAAAAACGCTCTGCATTTCGTAGCCATTAAGTTGGCCGTGTAGGTTTAGTTGATAGATATCCTAATTAATGCCTGATCTGGCTCTGAACACATGCTCCCATAAGGACTTGTGTCAACCCTCGCGAGGACCTCACTGCATGCAAAGGGACCCTCGGGATCATAATAAGGGCGACTACACAAACGGGTAAAGATAACGATTTCAAGATGGGACCCAATTAGCACTAAAATGTCAAATTTCGAAACACCAAAACAAACACCAAAACACACAGAGAGAAGAGAAACTGAATCGATTTTCATCAGCAGTACAAAAACCAAACGGTCACCAGTTCACCAACCGCCTTCTATTGTACCGATCGAAGAAAAAACTCTTGATACACCTCAAGAAAAAAACGCTACGGCAATAAATATGCCAGACGAATCCACAGCGACACTCAGTTCACCTAGACAAGAGTTTATCTTGAAAATGCGACTGTCCGAAGAGGAAGCATTTGGAAATTGTCGAAAGGTGCTCCGTAAGATACGGCTGGCAATGACCAAACAAAGGAACATCAGCATGGAAGTCCAAAATGGAGTGTCAGAGTTAGAGGAACTGATAGATGTCATTACGGACTATCGCAGAAACTGGAAGAATGCGGAAAGAGAAAGAGAAAAAAACAGACCGCAGCCAAGGCAGGATGAGATCAGCAGCAAGACAAGAGAAGAGGAGATCACTCGCAAGACAAGCACAAACGAGAGCAACATGACGCCATTGCCTTCAACGTCCCAAAATAAACGCAATGCATCCAGTCCAGCAGAACCAAATCCCGGCAAGAAGCACAAGAAATTAGAAGTCGACAGGAATAACGCACCAAAGCTGAACAAGCCTACAGCAGAAGCCAAAACGCCCAGAAGGGAAAACAACGGCCGGAGAAATAAGGCACAGCAGAAAAAGTCTAGAGCACGCGCAGAAGCCGTTATAATAAAGCCACAAGAAGGTCACAGCTACGCTGACGTGCTCAGAAGTATTAGGCAAAATGTAAAACCAGAGGAGACGGAAGTTGCAGTGCAATCCATCCGAAAAACAAAAACTGGAGCAATACTGCTGGTAATGGGAAAAGGTGGGAAAAAAGACGAGTTCTGTAACGCTATAAAGGGAACTCTTAAAGAAGCAGCAGTAGTACAGGGCCTAAGGCCTAAGGACACAATAGAGATACAAGACCTCGATTCCCTCTCTACAGAAGAGGAAGTTATAGATGCTATTAACGAAGAAACAGGCATTTCAGAGGAGGATATAACTGTTCGTTTAACAGATACAAACAGCAGAGAACAGAGAAGAGCCTTTGTCTCTCTACCTGAAGCAGGAGCACAAAAGCTTCTTAAGACCAGAAGAATAAAAATTGGCGTAACAAACTGCCGAATCAGGTATATTGAGGAAAGAAAACGCTGCTTTCGATGCTTTGGACTTGGCCATATGCAATGGGAATGCAAAGGCCCAGACAGGAAAGGCATGGGACTGTGCATTAAAT
>CATLJX010000056.1:0-55951 GCA_949987645.1 Tachina grossa
TTTACAGTTACATATGTATGTGCATATGTATGTATGTATGTCAAGATCGTGTAACAGTGTAGTGCTTTTTGTAGCACTAAAAATGGCCCTACTTACTTTTGTTTCTATAGAAGTTTACAGTTTTGTTTTGGCAATGTTTAAAATGTTTGCCATAACACTGAAAATTGTCCACCCATAGCTATTGTAGCTATGACGAACGTTACATAGCGTCTGCTGAAATGAAAATCCATGTAACTAACAAAAGATTGTGTATTACATTGAAACACATGTCCCTACAAATATTCAAAACTTTATAACAATCGGCCGAATTAAAATAAAAGTACTTTACTTTAGTCACTTTAATAATTTTGTTTAGTTTTCTCTCTCCTATACATTAAAAAAGTGTAGTAACGTGATCCCGCTTTAGGTCCAATGAATGAAACAAAAACATTTTCTAAATTAAATTGGATTGAAACAGATTCTATTTTATTAGCTCCGGGAGTTTACTGTACGGGGAATTGGGCCCGTCTAAAACTGAAAAGATGGAAAGAAGTACATATGTACATACAATGTATCTGTAAAAAAAGGCTGTACAGGCAATGCAACGCAACTAACAACGATATATGTTTAAGTTAAGAAAGTGATGCAGCAAACCAAATGTGATTCTAAATTATAAATCCTCTTTAATCTAAATCAATTTAAAAAAATACCAACTATTGCATTTATTTATTTATTTTTTTTATAAAGTAATAAACTATAGTCTGCAATATATGTACTCCCAAAACAATTATCTGTAAGAATTTTCTTTTTTATTATTGTTTCATATATTTGTTTATGAATTTTGAAGCTAATAATATCTTAGTACTAGGCTAAATAAAGGTTTATTGAAAATAATTACTTTAAGGTTATTGTTTTAAATATAAAATTTTGAAAATAAATAATCATTTTATACAAATAATATTAGGAAAAAAGTAATTAACGCTGATTTTGTGATAGAACTATATATTATAATATATAAAAAATATATATTATTACATATATTTTTTATATATGTACATACATATAAATGGTTAGTGATTTACAATTGTACAATATATTAAGCTAATTACTTAAAAATTATTACAAAAACTCTGACCATTTAGGTTTCAAATAGTTCATATACGAGTTATTCAATATTAAGACAAAAGTGGAGAAAATAAAAAGAACTAAAATAATAAATTCATTTATTATATATTTTCTTTATTTATTTTTAATTTAAAAAAATAAACTAAATTTAAAAAAAAATCTAAAGAATATATCGTTTCACATAATCAACTAAAGCTGAATAAAACAGTTTAAGGACAACTAATAAAATAAGTCTTAGTAATTATGCATTTGATTTTATAGGTTTTTTATGTTTTACTTAATATTACATATTTAAATCTGTAAAGAAGGTATATATAGAGGATGTTGTTATATGTAATTGTTAAATTTGAAAATAAAATAAGTTTCGATTATTTAAAATTAATATGTTTGGGGATAATATCATTTAACATTTTAGCTTTTTTTTGATACACGAAAACGAGGGTACAATTTATGTATTTTTCAAATGTTTTATTTAACCCATAAAAATTAAATTAATATTGTACCCTTGCTATATTTTTTTCGCTAATTTCAGATTTTTTTGTGAGTATAAAGGTTAGTTATTCCGGAGCTAATATTTCACGATACAAGTATATTCACTAAATATCTTTTAAGCAACTTATCATATCATTTGGACAAGATTCTACTTAAAATAATTAATGTTTTGGGATACTATTCGCCAAATATTTGCCCCGCCAGACCTTACCCCATGAATGCATGTCATTTCATATAATATTAATCAATGCGTCTGCTTTGTTACAAATACGACTATAATTATCATAACTTTTAAAAACAATACCGCCTGTGTTCGGCTAAGCCGAACTATTCGCCAAATATTTGCCCCGCCAGACCTTACCCCATGAATGCATGTCATTTCATATAATATTAATCAATGCGTCTGCTTTGTTACAAATACGACTATAATTATCATAACTTTTAAAAACAATACCGCCTGTGTTCGGCTAAGCCAACCACAAAATTTTTACTTTTAATTATAAATTAAATTTTTTTATTTTTAACTTCATTTCAATGTATTTTTGTTTTAACATGCTCAAATATTGCTTCTTCCAAAGAATATAATTTCCTCATCCATCTTTTACAATAATATTTTTTTGAAAGCCAAACATTTAGATTCCGATTACATACTTATATATGAGAATTTTATGCATTTATTTTAAATAATTATTACTCTTTGAATATACATATATATGTACGTGTGTGCACATATACACATACATGCATACATATAAGTATATATATAGTATATATCATCTACACATGAACATATGGATGTGTATTGAAGTATTTATTGATGTATATGCACCTTTATATATTCATTAATTGTTTTCAATTAATTTTTTATTAGAGCTAATTAGTTTTGTTTTATGATTATTAATAGAAGTTTTTTACAATTATACAAATATCAATATATTAATATTTTTCACACTATTGCTAGTTTTCATTTTTATTTTCTATTAAAATGTAGTTCATATTATATTTATTTATAGTTTTATTGAATTAAAATAAATTGTAACGCTGGGAGAGCCTTCACCAATATGAACTCAAAAAATAATAATGCAGAAAACAAATAAAGTCAACAACTTAACGTCTTAACGTCTTAACGTAAAAATGTTTAAGAGGAAAAGAAATCAAAGAGGGGATTATATGAATTTTTGCGGAAATGGCAGTTGAGATTTCCTAACCTTTGAAATCTGGTGATATCAACATTTTTTAATATAAATATTAGACCAAACAATTTTTAAGCCTATATTTGATTGATAAAATATTTAACGGCTTTTATATTAGTAAACAGAAATGTAAAAAGCCTTTGAGGGCCATTATTACAACTTAAAGATAGTTAAAAGTAGGATTTTATCGGACGTATAAAAACTTTATTATTTGAAAATTTTACTTTAACCTAAAGTGAGCGATAAATTACAGGTAAGTTTATCCTAGCTGGTAAGTTAAATCCAATTTGCAATAATGGAAAGCTTTTTATACGTCCGATAAAATCCTACTTTTAACTATTTTTAAGTTGTAATAATGGCCCTGAAAGTGTTTTAGTGAAGTATATGTATATAGTATAAATAGCCGAAAAATCTCGTGCACTGTGAAAGATATTAAAAGCGGTAGCAATTCCAAAATAATATATTTTACTCACATATCTTTCAATTTAAATTTTAATCCTTTAAAAATTATGATTGTAAAATATATTTTTTGTTTTTTTAAAGATAAATATCTTCCATAGAGAAAAATTTAATTATTCGTATAACGATTGAATTGTTTAGTATAAGTTATTTTATGTATGTCTCTTATTTGCTTACATCAGTTGCAGGACGTCTTCTACTAGCCGCAGCAACTGCAGCTGCTGCCACTGCTGCAGCGGCATGTTGTTGTTGGTGCTGTTGTTGTTGCTGTTTTGCAATAGCAATAGCTGAAATCGTACGTTGTGTTAAATTATTACTAGCTCTAGCTTGTATTTGAATCTGTTGTTGCTGTTGCTGGGAATGCTGAGATGCTATGGGTTGCTGTTGGGCTGATGTCAATGTCGCTTGTTGTTGACCTAAAAGAACAGTTTGAGCCTGCGGCTGAGGCGCAGTTTGAGATGATTGGGAAGCTGTTATTTGATTTAAAATGCGCTGATGTTGTTGGTGTTGAACCTGGTGTTGTGTAGAGGTTTTAATTGTTTTTAATTGCAGTTTTTGCGTCGACATAACAATGGGAGTGGCAGTTAGATTTGCAGAAGATGTAATATTTGTATTTGTATTGGCTGAAATATAAATTTCATATAAATGTACATCGTAAATTTTTTTTCATAATTTCATTTCATTTACAATTTATAGGGGCAGCAGCTGCAATTTTTAAAGTAGATCCACCAATTTGTCTTTGAGTTATTAACTGGCGATTACCAGTTAATTGTTTTGTACCTACAACTTGAATATTGCGACCACCTTGTTGGATAGTACCTACAAGTTGAATGGATTGATTGGGTTGGTTTCCATTACCTGTGCTGCTAACAGTTATAGTAGCTTGTTGTGTTTGAGCAGATTGTTTTTGTTGTTGTTGCACACTGTGTGGCTGCTGCACAATAATACTTCCACTGCTTGCTGTACCTGCATTTGCCGTTGTAACAACAGTTGATGAAGCACCGTTACCTGATGTTTTTAGAGTAGCTGAATTTAATTTCTGCATGCCAGATCCCACCAAATGTGCTGTAATAGAAATAAAGTGTCAGTTATTGAAATTTTAATTCTTATCAGAGTTTATTGAACGATTTTTTGTACTGGAGGCTCAAATTTACTGCAATTACTGACAACAGTTTTGGCATTGTTTATTCTTCATTAACCACTCATATGCCTGTTGGTTTACTAATTTTTTTTTCGTAAGACATACTTTTTTGTTTTTTTTAACCCCCGATTAAAAAAAGGGTGTTATAAGTTTGTAGTGTGTGTCTGTGTATCTGTGTGTACGTCCGTGTCCACGTACAGGCCAAACGGCTGGACCGATTTTCATTTATTATATTATATTAGAAAAGTAAAGCCGTTTAGAAGATATAACATCTTTTCTGAAAAAAGTCGGGGTTTTTAAAATTTTTAATTTTTGTTATTTATTTTAAGGTGATATGTGATAACGTCCCAGTAAAAAAATTGAAGTCATTCTGAAGGAACTACATTTTCATGACTTCTTTGACGTGTCTTATTTTACTGGGGTACTCCATTTTCACTGAAATTTTTTTCGCGTTTTTATTGCCGTTCAACTCAGTTTGGCCATCTGATAGTCAGCTCAACTTTCACACAGCCCAAATGCGTTTTCAGATTTATATCGCAGTACTTTTCTTACTACATACATACATAAATGTCCAAGCAATCATCGTTAACACTTTCCTCAAACAAGTCTGTATTATTACAAATTGTATTACAATTACACTGTGTGACACAAAAAATGCAAACTTCTCGTGTTGAAGACACCCAATCAGGTTATTCTACTTTCTATGATTACTTCGAGAAATTCTACACGAGAAGGAGTTTGCAGTCAATGACTTCAAAAATGTGTCGCAGTAGCGGAATTCAAGGTTGACCTTGTAGATCTTTTACATACTCGTATTCTAGCTTTGGTAAATTTTGTTAAATTTGAAGCAAAGCAACAACAATTTACCAAAGCTAAAAGATGTAAAAGATCTGCAACGCCAGTGTTATATAGTTTCCGTGGGTAGATATTTTATTTACATACATATACATATATTTCTCTTATAACAAAGAGTGCTTTTACTATGAAATATTTTATTTATTTATTACATAAAGCATAAAGCCTATACTACACGGCATGTAAAAAACCATATGGGCATGTGGCTCTGACGTAATTTTGACGTCATCATGAAGCTACATTCCGTGTAATAGTAACTTATATATATATATACATGTAGATATTCACATGCTTACAGATATGCTGCCTCAGAAAATGTGTTCGATTCGGCTACATGTGTCACATTTGTATTTTGGAACAAAAATACTATCAAAATTTTACTGCATGTAGCCACTACAAGTAATTTTACAAAATGCAACCAATATGCTGAAAATACCCGTGACATCATCGCCACATTGTTATGTTAGGTTAGGAGGAGTGGTGCTTTACCGCACGTTACGTTAAATAGCTGATGTTAATAACAATCTCTACCCAAGTAGATAGACTAGGGTGCTGATGAAGTGCGTTGCTGCACAGAAAAATATCAGTATTTCCCCCAGCTTAAAAGTCTAATTTAATTTTTCTTCTCTTCTTTAGAAACTCACATTAATTAATAAAATATTTCATTCAATAAAAAGAATTGAAATTACTGAACTTAAGCCTGACTAAAAATTATTTCTGATTAAAAATTCACTATAGTTCAATTAAAAATCTAAAAAAGAAAATAATAATGATATATAAAATATAACAAAAAAAAAAATAAAATATATATAATGTTTAAGGCCCCAATTGGGTCCATTGTGATTCCCTTCTGTTGCCCAAAAAGTTATATTTACCCTCCCATTTGCAGCCAGAAGTGTCCCTATTATCCATCATTAAGCCACCGAATTCCCATGATGAAGCCCTGATGTCCTCTAGTTTACACTTCCCGATATTAGTAATGCTTTCATGGAAACGTCTGCTCAGCCATCTAAGCCTATGACGTTTCAGCTTCGGGCAGTGACAGATAATATCGCTCATTTGCTTCAATAGTGGCACAACTCAAAAAACCAGTTTTGCAGAAAACGCATCTATATATATATATGCAGTTAGTTTTATATACATACATCATATAAATAAATAAAAGAAATCACTTAAACACTAATAACAAATAAATACATACATACAGTAAGTTTATTATCACTAAATCTACCATAAAACATAAATATACATACATATATCTAACACAACATACATCTATATATATATGCAGTTAGTTTTATATACATACATCATATAAATAAATAAAAGAAATCACTTAAACACTAATAACAAATAAATACATACATACAGTAAGTTTATTATCACTAAATCTACCATAAAACATAAATATACATACATATATCTAACACAACATACATCTATATATATATATGCAGTTAGTTTTATATACATACATCATATAAATAAATAAAAGAAATCACTTAAACACTAATAACAAATAAATACATACATACAGTAAGTTTATTATCACTAAATCTACCATAAAACATAAATATACATACATATATCTAACACAACATACATCTATATATATATATGCAGTTAGTTTTATATACATACATCATATAAATAAATAAAAGAAATCACTTAAACACTAATAACAAATAAATACATACATACAGTAAGTTTATTATCACTAAATCTACCATAAAACATAAATATACATACATATATCTAACACAACATACATCTATATATATATGCAGTTAGTTTTATATACATACATCATATAAATAAATAAAAGAAATCACTTAAACACTAATAACAAATAAATACATACATACAGTAAGTTTATTATCACTAAATCTACCATAAAACATAAATATACATACATATATCTAACACAACATACATCTATATATATATATGCAGTTAGTTTTATATACATACATCATATAAATAAATAAAAGAAATCACTTAAACACTAATAACAAATAAATACATACATACAGTAAGTTTATTATCACTAAATCTACCATAAAACATAAATATACATACATATATCTAACACAACATACATCTATATATATATATGCAGTTAGTTTTATATACATACATCATATAAATAAATAAAAGAAATCACTTAAACACTAATAACAAATAAATACATACATACAGTAAGTTTATTATCACTAAATCTACCATAAAACATAAATATACATACATATATCTAACACAACATACATCTATATATATATGCAGTTAGTTTTATATACATACATCATATAAATAAATAAAAGAAATCACTTAAACACTAATAACAAATAAATACATACATACAGTAAGTTTATTATCACTAAATCTACCATAAAACATAAATATACATACATATATCTAACACAACATACATCTATATATATATGCAGTTAGTTTTATATACATACATCATATAAATAAATAAAAGAAATCACTTAAACACTAATAACAAATAAATACATACATACAGTAAGTTTATTATCACTAAATCTACCATAAAACATAAATATACATACATATATCTAACACAACATACATCTATATATATATGCAGTTAGTTTTATATACATACATCATATAAATAAATAAAAGAAATCACTTAAACACTAATAACAAATAAATACATACATACAGTAAGTTTATTATCACTAAATCTACCATAAAACATAAATATACATACATATATCTAACACAACATACATCTATATATATATGCAGTTAGTTTTATATACATACATCATATAAATAAATAAAAGAAATCACTTAAACACTAATAACAAATAAATACATACATACAGTAAGTTTATTATCACTAAATCTACCATAAAACATAAATATACATACATATATCTAACACAACATACATCTATATATATATGCAGTTAGTTTTATATACATACATCATATAAATAAATAAAAGAAATCACTTAAACACTAATAACAAATAAATACATACATACAGTAAGTTTATTATCACTAAATCTACCATAAAACATAAATATACATACATATATCTAACACAACATACATCTATATATATATGCAGTTAGTTTTATATACATACATCATATAAATAAATAAAAGAAATCACTTAAACACTAATAACAAATAAATACATACATACAGTAAGTTTATTATCACTAAATCTACCATAAAACATAAATATACATACATATATCTAACACAACATACATCTATATATATATGCAGTTAGTTTTATATACATACATCATATAAATAAATAAAAGAAATCACTTAAACACTAATAACAAATAAATACATACATACAGTAAGTTTATTATCACTAAATCTACCATAAAACATAAATATACATACATATATCTAACACAACATACATCTATATATATATGCAGTTAGTTTTATATACATACATCATATAAATAAATAAAAGAAATCACTTAAACACTAATAACAAATAAATACATACATACAGTAAGTTTATTATCACTAAATCTACCATAAAACATAAATATACATACATATATCTAACACAACATACATCTATATATATATGCAGTTAGTTTTATATACATACATCATATAAATAAATAAAAGAAATCACTTAAACACTAATAACAAATAAATACATACATACAGTAAGTTTATTATCACTAAATCTACCATAAAACATAAATATACATACATATATCTAACACAACATACATCTATATATATATGCAGTTAGTTTTATATACATACATCATATAAATAAATAAAAGAAATCACTTAAACACTAATAACAAATAAATACATACATACAGTAAGTTTATTATCACTAAATCTACCATAAAACATAAATATACATACATATATCTAACACAACATACATCTATATATATATGCAGTTAGTTTTATATACATACATCATATAAATAAATAAAAGAAATCACTTAAACACTAATAACAAATAAATACATACATACAGTAAGTTTATTATCACTAAATCTACCATAAAACATAAATATACATACATATATCTAACACAACATACATCTATATATATATGCAGTTAGTTTTATATACATACATCATATAAATAAATAAAAGAAATCACTTAAACACTAATAACAAATAAATACATACATACAGTAAGTTTATTATCACTAAATCTACCATAAAACATAAATATACATACATATATCTAACACAACATACATCTATATATATATGCAGTTAGTTTTATATACATACATCATATAAATAAATAAAAGAAATCACTTAAACACTAATAACAAATAAATACATACATACAGACAGTTTATTAATAATAAAAAAATAAAATAAATTTGTAAAATAAAATATTTGAACTTCCAATCCTTCAAATTTTTGCCCGTCCGTCTTCCCCTCCACCGCCCCCGCCTCCAACCTCAGATTGTTTAAATTCCTTACACACGTATAGTCAATTGACTATTTTAAAATAAAATTAAATAAAACCATTTTAATAATGCTTCCTTGCCCTGCCCTGCCCTGCCCTGCCCGGCCCTGCTCTGCCCTGCTCTGCCCGGGAACCATCCATACACAATTTCCTCCGCCACCCCACCACCAACCAAAGTTAGTTCCAATTTCTTATATAGTTAATATACTTAAAAATAGAATACGAAAATTATTCACAATGTGGTCAATTTATTTATTATAAACAAATAGAGCTTTATCCAACATCTTACTACTTTCAACTTCAACCAGTTTATTTCCTGATATTTATTCATTATTGTTTATTAACCTTTTCATTTTTAAGTGTGGCAACATCGAACCAAATTCCAAATTAATCACCAATTCTTTTCGTTTTCTTCACTTGGATATTCATATTTATATAACAATTAATGAGCCTAAATTCTCTATTTTCAATATTTTATTATTTTTTTCCCGAATAAGTCGCGCGATTGGCTATAAAAGGACTAAAACCACATTTCCTTTCTCACATTTATCAAAGCTTTTTATCAAAGACAAGAACCATTCACACCGATTTTTACCAAAAAGTACTATATAGCTAATTCACACACCATTTTAAGTATGGTGTGCTTCGCTACCCGCATCGTCCTTAAAATTTGTCCTATCGTCTTTTAAATGTTATTTACATCGATTTGAAATTGTAGGAGTTCAGAAATTATGTACATAACTTATATCTTCTTTTAAATGAAGCGATACCTATGCTTTAAATTTCGTTCAAATCGATTTCAAAGTTTCGGAGGAGCAGGTATCTTTATTTTAAATTTAACCAAAATCGAGTTGAGACTCACAAATATTCCCCCCTGTCTTGGTCCTCGTTCAGAAAATGGATATGGTCATTTTGTGTGAATTTCATTAAAATCGGTTTGATCGTTTCGGAGGGGCAGAAATTTGCCCTTCTGGTCCCAGTTTTGAAAATGTACATGGCCTATATGATTTTTTAGACGCAGATTTATATGTATGTATATGTTCTAAATTTCAATAAAATCGGTATGAACTTTTTGGAGGGCCAGAAATTTCCCTCCTATTGCCCTCCTGATCCTAGTTTTGAAAATTAAGATAGCCTATGTGACTGTTTAGACGCAGAACTATATATGTTCTAAATTTCATTCAAATCGGTTCGAACGTTTCGGAGGGACAGAAATTTCCCACTATCACCCTCTTGGTCCTAGTTTAAAAAAATTTAATACCTTTGAACTCTGCCGGAGTTGCACATACAGAACATGAACGGATAATAAAACTCTTTTTTACAAAGAATAATAGTAAATTTTTATTTCATCCGTGCATTTTTCTACATCATCGCAAAGCAAATAATACAAAGCAAATGACATTTTTTCGCCAATCAGATTTGGAGATGATCAAACAACACTGTTCTGCAAAAATATTTATCTTAAATAAAAACACGTGTAACATAGGGCCATTAATGCCCTAAATTCAGATCCGTTCAGTTTTTAGAAGTTCCTACATATATTTTATTCAGTTTAAAAATTACTTCTTTTAAGCACAAAACAAAATGAAAAAAGTAACTGTTATTTTTTAAGCAAAAAATAAAACTCAAAAAACACTTATTTTCAGAGGATAAATAAAAATTATGAAATAACTTTTATTTCCGCAGGAATAAATAAAACCACCATCGTAAAGTTGAGTTTTTTAAGTATATTTATTTTTAACATTTATCAAAATTTCGTGGTTCATTTTTTAAACGCATTATTAAACACAAATTTATTTTGAATTTAATAATGTTATAATGATTTCTCGTGTTGAAAGACTTCAACGTATTTTTATTAAATTTGCCTCACGCTCACTACCTTACTTATCTTCCGTTCCGTATGAGTCTATAGGCTTACGTACTCTAGATGCACGCAGAATAGTTCAATCGGCACTATTTGTATATAATATTATTAATGGTTCTATAGATTGCCCAGATTTGCTTTATATGGTACCGTTTTATATACCTCCTAGAAGTCTTAGGTTGGCTAAGCTATTTGATGTGCCCCTCCATAGGACTAATTATGCACGTAATGGTACTTTAACACGTACCTTTGTTCAGCTAAATGAGATTAACTTCAATTTACAAAAACTTTCTTAATATTTTATTGAATTCGGCACTGAGATAGCTGAGTTTAAACTCCACTTTTTAGTATATTAAAATAACTGTTTTAATATAAAATTTAGCTGTGATTTATAAACTGTAACATAATTTTGTATATACATATGTATGTAGGTTTTACACATACTTCATTATTAATTTAGATATTTATACAATATAATTATAGGTATTTTGTTATCTTAAGCTTATTTAAAATCCTTTATACCGACTACCAATTCGAGCACTTCGGATTCTAACGACACATCTAATAAGTCTACGACCTTGTCATTTGTCGGCTCTATAATGGGAAGATCATTGGCACTTGCGGCACATGTACGATTATGTTGTCAGATAATTTGTCAGCAAAATCAGTTTTGAAATAAAATACTAAAATATATACATACATATGTATTCATATGTCATATAGCAGCTCTGGGTTGAAGAACAGCGGCTCGCGTCATCGTTATTATTATATTATTATTTCTTAAGTGCGGTCAGGCTTGTGTGTGTATTTTTGTCCTTCGAGAGTTTTTCGTCTCGTTCGCACTGGTTGACTGTTCTGCAACGTATAACCGTACAATCTTGCGTTTTTTTGTGGAATTTCTTTACCAACCACGTTGCTACTTCTTATGTGAAGGCAGTCAGTCACAAAACCTTTTAAAATATTGTTAATAACATCTTGGGCATATGGTCTAGTTACTCCGCCCATATTTGTGCAACACCATATTATGCAAATTTACTTTGTATACATATGTATAAATAAATAAAACAATAGAACTTTCATCTGATCAGTGCAATTTCAATTTGGCAGTATCTTACAATTTGGGTGGGTCGGGACGAGTCATTCAAACAAATTCAAATATGATACATATCTCATTTGTTATATTTTTTTTTGAGGATAAGGTGGGAAGCAGAGTGGCGCTTAATAGATGTAGCCGGCTGCCCAGCAAAAAAATTATCGTGTATACATATGTTGGATGTTTTAATGTACTTACCCTGCAGATATTCGATTATTCCACATGGAGTGTTTCATCCCAATGTTAAATGGACCATTTGATCTCCATGCATTTGCATTACGAAGCAAAACTATTCAGCCCAATCATGATGAACAAAAATTCCGCGCGAGTTTTTTCACTTTTCCCTTTTCTCTTATGAATTTATTTATTTTTATGAATTTATTTTTCCCTTTGTTTACTAAATGCGGGAATAAAAAAACTCCCCGGGAAAAAAGTAGGTATCATGAACGCAGTTGAACTTCCTTTTTTCACTAAAAATCTTTCACATGCAAAACAGAAGGGAGTCGACATAAAAATACACTTAATGCTCCATTAAACAAGAATTTATATACATAAACTTCTATTTTATAGTTCTTGTATGTGGAAAAACACAAATAATGCCCAAATAAATCATTTATAAACTTATTTTTACATATTTTTACAACTTCCTTTTTTCACTAAAAATCTTTCACATGCAAAACAGAAGGGAGTCGACATAAAAATACACTTAATGCTCCATTAAACAAGAATTTATATACATAAACTTCTATTTTATAGTTCTTGTATGTGGAAAAACACAAATAATGCCCAAATAAATCATTTATAAACTTATTTTTACATATTTTTACAAGTTGGTGAATGTTAACAATTTTTTGTTTACTCTCTCACTACAAAAAAAAAAGGGGGAAACAAAATGTCAACAAACAAACAAAACAAAAGCTTCGTACTGCGGTGATGCCACGTTGTACTCTTTTTTTGTTCCCAAGGAATTTATGATTGGAGGAATTTTTTCTCGAGAAAATTATTTTCCGTGAGAAATGAATTCCGAGGGAATATTCATGATTGGGCTGACTAAGTAATAAAATCCGGCGAAAGTTATATATTCTGAACTATTCAACACACTAAAAATCTACTAATGTATGCCTGCCTGCCTTGCCTCATTGTTAACTTATTGACATTTTGCTTTTATCTATTCATTACGTTTACAGTTACATATGTATGTGCATATGTATGTATGTATGTCAAGATCGTGTAACAGTGTAGTGCTTTTTGTAGCACTAAAAATGGCCCTACTTACTTTTGTTTCTATAGAAGTTTACAGTTTTGTTTTGGCAATGTTTAAAATGTTTGCCATAACACTGAAAATTGTCCACCCATAGCTATTGTAGCTATGACGAACGTTACATAGCGTCTGCTGAAATGAAAATCCATGTAACTAACAAAAGATTGTGTATTACATTGAAACACATGTCCCTACAAATATTCAAAACTTTATAACAATCGGCCGAATTAAAATAAAAGTACTTTACTTTAGTCACTTTAATAATTTTGTTTAGTTTTCTCTCTCCTATACATTAAAAAAGTGTAGTAACGTGATCCCGCTTTAGGTCCAATGAATGAAACAAAAACATTTTCTAAATTAAATTGGATTGAAACAGATTCTATTTTATTAGCTCCGGGAGTTTACTGTACGGGGAATTGGGCCCGTCTAAAACTGAAAAGATGGAAAGAAGTACATATGTACATACAATGTATCTGTAAAAAAAGGCTGTACAGGCAATGCAACGCAACTAACAACGATATATGTTTAAGTTAAGAAAGTGATGCAGCAAACCAAATGTGATTCTAAATTATAAATCCTCTTTAATCTAAATCAATTTAAAAAAATACCAACTATTGCATTTATTTATTTATTTTTTTTATAAAGTAATAAACTATAGTCTGCAATATATGTACTCCCAAAACAATTATCTGTAAGAATTTTCTTTTTTATTATTGTTTCATATATTTGTTTATGAATTTTGAAGCTAATAATATCTTAGTACTAGGCTAAATAAAGGTTTATTGAAAATAATTACTTTAAGGTTATTGTTTTAAATATAAAATTTTGAAAATAAATAATCATTTTATACAAATAATATTAGGAAAAAAGTAATTAACGCTGATTTTGTGATAGAACTATATATTATAATATATAAAAAATATATATTATTACATATATTTTTTATATATGTACATACATATAAATGGTTAGTGATTTACAATTGTACAATATATTAAGCTAATTACTTAAAAATTATTACAAAAACTCTGACCATTTAGGTTTCAAATAGTTCATATACGAGTTATTCAATATTAAGACAAAAGTGGAGAAAATAAAAAGAACTAAAATAATAAATTCATTTATTATATATTTTCTTTATTTATTTTTAATTTAAAAAAATAAACTAAATTTAAAAAAAAATCTAAAGAATATATCGTTTCACATAATCAACTAAAGCTGAATAAAACAGTTTAAGGACAACTAATAAAATAAGTCTTAGTAATTATGCATTTGATTTTATAGGTTTTTTATGTTTTACTTAATATTACATATTTAAATCTGTAAAGAAGGTATATATAGAGGATGTTGTTATATGTAATTGTTAAATTTGAAAATAAAATAAGTTTCGATTATTTAAAATTAATATGTTTGGGGATAATATCATTTAACATTTTAGCTTTTTTTTGATACACGAAAACGAGGGTACAATTTATGTATTTTTCAAATGTTTTATTTAACCCATAAAAATTAAATTAATATTGTACCCTTGCTATATTTTTTTCGCTAATTTCAGATTTTTTTGTGAGTATAAAGGTTAGTTATTCCGGAGCTAATATTTCACGATACAAGTATATTCACTAAATATCTTTTAAGCAACTTATCATATCATTTGGACAAGATTCTACTTAAAATAATTAATGTTTTGGGATACTATTCGCCAAATATTTGCCCCGCCAGACCTTACCCCATGAATGCATGTCATTTCATATAATATTAATCAATGCGTCTGCTTTGTTACAAATACGACTATAATTATCATAACTTTTAAAAACAATACCGCCTGTGTTCGGCTAAGCCGAACTATTCGCCAAATATTTGCCCCGCCAGACCTTACCCCATGAATGCATGTCATTTCATATAATATTAATCAATGCGTCTGCTTTGTTACAAATACGACTATAATTATCATAACTTTTAAAAACAATACCGCCTGTGTTCGGCTAAGCCAACCACAAAATTTTTACTTTTAATTATAAATTAAATTTTTTTATTTTTAACTTCATTTCAATGTATTTTTGTTTTAACATGCTCAAATATTGCTTCTTCCAAAGAATATAATTTCCTCATCCATCTTTTACAATAATATTTTTTTGAAAGCCAAACATTTAGATTCCGATTACATACTTATATATGAGAATTTTATGCATTTATTTTAAATAATTATTACTCTTTGAATATACATATATATGTACGTGTGTGCACATATACACATACATGCATACATATAAGTATATATATAGTATATATCATCTACACATGAACATATGGATGTGTATTGAAGTATTTATTGATGTATATGCACCTTTATATATTCATTAATTGTTTTCAATTAATTTTTTATTAGAGCTAATTAGTTTTGTTTTATGATTATTAATAGAAGTTTTTTACAATTATACAAATATCAATATATTAATATTTTTCACACTATTGCTAGTTTTCATTTTTATTTTCTATTAAAATGTAGTTCATATTATATTTATTTATAGTTTTATTGAATTAAAATAAATTGTAACGCTGGGAGAGCCTTCACCAATATGAACTCAAAAAATAATAATGCAGAAAACAAATAAAGTCAACAACTTAACGTCTTAACGTCTTAACGTAAAAATGTTTAAGAGGAAAAGAAATCAAAGAGGGGATTATATGAATTTTTGCGGAAATGGCAGTTGAGATTTCCTAACCTTTGAAATCTGGTGATATCAACATTTTTTAATATAAATATTAGACCAAACAATTTTTAAGCCTATATTTGATTGATAAAATATTTAACGGCTTTTATATTAGTAAACAGAAATGTAAAAAGCCTTTGAGGGCCATTATTACAACTTAAAGATAGTTAAAAGTAGGATTTTATCGGACGTATAAAAACTTTATTATTTGAAAATTTTACTTTAACCTAAAGTGAGCGATAAATTACAGGTAAGTTTATCCTAGCTGGTAAGTTAAATCCAATTTGCAATAATGGAAAGCTTTTTATACGTCCGATAAAATCCTACTTTTAACTATTTTTAAGTTGTAATAATGGCCCTGAAAGTGTTTTAGTGAAGTATATGTATATAGTATAAATAGCCGAAAAATCTCGTGCACTGTGAAAGATATTAAAAGCGGTAGCAATTCCAAAATAATATATTTTACTCACATATCTTTCAATTTAAATTTTAATCCTTTAAAAATTATGATTGTAAAATATATTTTTTGTTTTTTTAAAGATAAATATCTTCCATAGAGAAAAATTTAATTATTCGTATAACGATTGAATTGTTTAGTATAAGTTATTTTATGTATGTCTCTTATTTGCTTACATCAGTTGCAGGACGTCTTCTACTAGCCGCAGCAACTGCAGCTGCTGCCACTGCTGCAGCGGCATGTTGTTGTTGGTGCTGTTGTTGTTGCTGTTTTGCAATAGCAATAGCTGAAATCGTACGTTGTGTTAAATTATTACTAGCTCTAGCTTGTATTTGAATCTGTTGTTGCTGTTGCTGGGAATGCTGAGATGCTATGGGTTGCTGTTGGGCTGATGTCAATGTCGCTTGTTGTTGACCTAAAAGAACAGTTTGAGCCTGCGGCTGAGGCGCAGTTTGAGATGATTGGGAAGCTGTTATTTGATTTAAAATGCGCTGATGTTGTTGGTGTTGAACCTGGTGTTGTGTAGAGGTTTTAATTGTTTTTAATTGCAGTTTTTGCGTCGACATAACAATGGGAGTGGCAGTTAGATTTGCAGAAGATGTAATATTTGTATTTGTATTGGCTGAAATATAAATTTCATATAAATGTACATCGTAAATTTTTTTTCATAATTTCATTTCATTTACAATTTATAGGGGCAGCAGCTGCAATTTTTAAAGTAGATCCACCAATTTGTCTTTGAGTTATTAACTGGCGATTACCAGTTAATTGTTTTGTACCTACAACTTGAATATTGCGACCACCTTGTTGGATAGTACCTACAAGTTGAATGGATTGATTGGGTTGGTTTCCATTACCTGTGCTGCTAACAGTTATAGTAGCTTGTTGTGTTTGAGCAGATTGTTTTTGTTGTTGTTGCACACTGTGTGGCTGCTGCACAATAATACTTCCACTGCTTGCTGTACCTGCATTTGCCGTTGTAACAACAGTTGATGAAGCACCGTTACCTGATGTTTTTAGAGTAGCTGAATTTAATTTCTGCATGCCAGATCCCACCAAATGTGCTGTAATAGAAATAAAGTGTCAGTTATTGAAATTTTAATTCTTATCAGAGTTTATTGAACGATTTTTTGTACTGGAGGCTCAAATTTACTGCAATTACTGACAACAGTTTTGGCATTGTTTATTCTTCATTAACCACTCATATGCCTGTTGGTTTACTAATTTTTTTTTCGTAAGACATACTTTTTTGTTTTTTTTAACCCCCGATTAAAAAAAGGGTGTTATAAGTTTGTAGTGTGTGTCTGTGTATCTGTGTGTACGTCCGTGTCCACGTACAGGCCAAACGGCTGGACCGATTTTCATTTATTATATTATATTAGAAAAGTAAAGCCGTTTAGAAGATATAACATCTTTTCTGAAAAAAGTCGGGGTTTTTAAAATTTTTAATTTTTGTTATTTATTTTAAGGTGATATGTGATAACGTCCCAGTAAAAAAATTGAAGTCATTCTGAAGGAACTACATTTTCATGACTTCTTTGACGTGTCTTATTTTACTGGGGTACTCCATTTTCACTGAAATTTTTTTCGCGTTTTTATTGCCGTTCAACTCAGTTTGGCCATCTGATAGTCAGCTCAACTTTCACACAGCCCAAATGCGTTTTCAGATTTATATCGCAGTACTTTTCTTACTACATACATACATAAATGTCCAAGCAATCATCGTTAACACTTTCCTCAAACAAGTCTGTATTATTACAAATTGTATTACAATTACACTGTGTGACACAAAAAATGCAAACTTCTCGTGTTGAAGACACCCAATCAGGTTATTCTACTTTCTATGATTACTTCGAGAAATTCTACACGAGAAGGAGTTTGCAGTCAATGACTTCAAAAATGTGTCGCAGTAGCGGAATTCAAGGTTGACCTTGTAGATCTTTTACATACTCGTATTCTAGCTTTGGTAAATTTTGTTAAATTTGAAGCAAAGCAACAACAATTTACCAAAGCTAAAAGATGTAAAAGATCTGCAACGCCAGTGTTATATAGTTTCCGTGGGTAGATATTTTATTTACATACATATACATATATTTCTCTTATAACAAAGAGTGCTTTTACTATGAAATATTTTATTTATTTATTACATAAAGCATAAAGCCTATACTACACGGCATGTAAAAAACCATATGGGCATGTGGCTCTGACGTAATTTTGACGTCATCATGAAGCTACATTCCGTGTAATAGTAACTTATATATATATATACATGTAGATATTCACATGCTTACAGATATGCTGCCTCAGAAAATGTGTTCGATTCGGCTACATGTGTCACATTTGTATTTTGGAACAAAAATACTATCAAAATTTTACTGCATGTAGCCACTACAAGTAATTTTACAAAATGCAACCAATATGCTGAAAATACCCGTGACATCATCGCCACATTGTTATGTTAGGTTAGGAGGAGTGGTGCTTTACCGCACGTTACGTTAAATAGCTGATGTTAATAACAATCTCTACCCAAGTAGATAGACTAGGGTGCTGATGAAGTGCGTTGCTGCACAGAAAAATATCAGTATTTCCCCCAGCTTAAAAGTCTAATTTAATTTTTCTTCTCTTCTTTAGAAACTCACATTAATTAATAAAATATTTCATTCAATAAAAAGAATTGAAATTACTGAACTTAAGCCTGACTAAAAATTATTTCTGATTAAAAATTCACTATAGTTCAATTAAAAATCTAAAAAAGAAAATAATAATGATATATAAAATATAACAAAAAAAAAAATAAAATATATATAATGTTTAAGGCCCCAATTGGGTCCATTGTGATTCCCTTCTGTTGCCCAAAAAGTTATATTTACCCTCCCATTTGCAGCCAGAAGTGTCCCTATTATCCATCATTAAGCCACCGAATTCCCATGATGAAGCCCTGATGTCCTCTAGTTTACACTTCCCGATATTAGTAATGCTTTCATGGAAACGTCTGCTCAGCCATCTAAGCCTATGACGTTTCAGCTTCGGGCAGTGACAGATAATATCGCTCATTTGCTTCAATAGTGGCACAACTCAAAAAACCAGTTTTGCAGAAAACGCATCTATATATATATATGCAGTTAGTTTTATATACATACATCATATAAATAAATAAAAGAAATCACTTAAACACTAATAACAAATAAATACATACATACAGTAAGTTTATTATCACTAAATCTACCATAAAACATAAATATACATACATATATCTAACACAACATACATCTATATATATATGCAGTTAGTTTTATATACATACATCATATAAATAAATAAAAGAAATCACTTAAACACTAATAACAAATAAATACATACATACAGTAAGTTTATTATCACTAAATCTACCATAAAACATAAATATACATACATATATCTAACACAACATACATCTATATATATATATGCAGTTAGTTTTATATACATACATCATATAAATAAATAAAAGAAATCACTTAAACACTAATAACAAATAAATACATACATACAGTAAGTTTATTATCACTAAATCTACCATAAAACATAAATATACATACATATATCTAACACAACATACATCTATATATATATATGCAGTTAGTTTTATATACATACATCATATAAATAAATAAAAGAAATCACTTAAACACTAATAACAAATAAATACATACATACAGTAAGTTTATTATCACTAAATCTACCATAAAACATAAATATACATACATATATCTAACACAACATACATCTATATATATATGCAGTTAGTTTTATATACATACATCATATAAATAAATAAAAGAAATCACTTAAACACTAATAACAAATAAATACATACATACAGTAAGTTTATTATCACTAAATCTACCATAAAACATAAATATACATACATATATCTAACACAACATACATCTATATATATATATGCAGTTAGTTTTATATACATACATCATATAAATAAATAAAAGAAATCACTTAAACACTAATAACAAATAAATACATACATACAGTAAGTTTATTATCACTAAATCTACCATAAAACATAAATATACATACATATATCTAACACAACATACATCTATATATATATATGCAGTTAGTTTTATATACATACATCATATAAATAAATAAAAGAAATCACTTAAACACTAATAACAAATAAATACATACATACAGTAAGTTTATTATCACTAAATCTACCATAAAACATAAATATACATACATATATCTAACACAACATACATCTATATATATATGCAGTTAGTTTTATATACATACATCATATAAATAAATAAAAGAAATCACTTAAACACTAATAACAAATAAATACATACATACAGTAAGTTTATTATCACTAAATCTACCATAAAACATAAATATACATACATATATCTAACACAACATACATCTATATATATATGCAGTTAGTTTTATATACATACATCATATAAATAAATAAAAGAAATCACTTAAACACTAATAACAAATAAATACATACATACAGTAAGTTTATTATCACTAAATCTACCATAAAACATAAATATACATACATATATCTAACACAACATACATCTATATATATATGCAGTTAGTTTTATATACATACATCATATAAATAAATAAAAGAAATCACTTAAACACTAATAACAAATAAATACATACATACAGTAAGTTTATTATCACTAAATCTACCATAAAACATAAATATACATACATATATCTAACACAACATACATCTATATATATATGCAGTTAGTTTTATATACATACATCATATAAATAAATAAAAGAAATCACTTAAACACTAATAACAAATAAATACATACATACAGTAAGTTTATTATCACTAAATCTACCATAAAACATAAATATACATACATATATCTAACACAACATACATCTATATATATATGCAGTTAGTTTTATATACATACATCATATAAATAAATAAAAGAAATCACTTAAACACTAATAACAAATAAATACATACATACAGTAAGTTTATTATCACTAAATCTACCATAAAACATAAATATACATACATATATCTAACACAACATACATCTATATATATATGCAGTTAGTTTTATATACATACATCATATAAATAAATAAAAGAAATCACTTAAACACTAATAACAAATAAATACATACATACAGTAAGTTTATTATCACTAAATCTACCATAAAACATAAATATACATACATATATCTAACACAACATACATCTATATATATATGCAGTTAGTTTTATATACATACATCATATAAATAAATAAAAGAAATCACTTAAACACTAATAACAAATAAATACATACATACAGTAAGTTTATTATCACTAAATCTACCATAAAACATAAATATACATACATATATCTAACACAACATACATCTATATATATATGCAGTTAGTTTTATATACATACATCATATAAATAAATAAAAGAAATCACTTAAACACTAATAACAAATAAATACATACATACAGTAAGTTTATTATCACTAAATCTACCATAAAACATAAATATACATACATATATCTAACACAACATACATCTATATATATATGCAGTTAGTTTTATATACATACATCATATAAATAAATAAAAGAAATCACTTAAACACTAATAACAAATAAATACATACATACAGTAAGTTTATTATCACTAAATCTACCATAAAACATAAATATACATACATATATCTAACACAACATACATCTATATATATATGCAGTTAGTTTTATATACATACATCATATAAATAAATAAAAGAAATCACTTAAACACTAATAACAAATAAATACATACATACAGTAAGTTTATTATCACTAAATCTACCATAAAACATAAATATACATACATATATCTAACACAACATACATCTATATATATATGCAGTTAGTTTTATATACATACATCATATAAATAAATAAAAGAAATCACTTAAACACTAATAACAAATAAATACATACATACAGTAAGTTTATTATCACTAAATCTACCATAAAACATAAATATACATACATATATCTAACACAACATACATCTATATATATATGCAGTTAGTTTTATATACATACATCATATAAATAAATAAAAGAAATCACTTAAACACTAATAACAAATAAATACATACATACAGTAAGTTTATTATCACTAAATCTACCATAAAACATAAATATACATACATATATCTAACACAACATACATCTATATATATATGCAGTTAGTTTTATATACATACATCATATAAATAAATAAAAGAAATCACTTAAACACTAATAACAAATAAATACATACATACAGTAAGTTTATTATCACTAAATCTACCATAAAACATAAATATACATACATATATCTAACACAACATACATCTATATATATATGCAGTTAGTTTTATATACATACATCATATAAATAAATAAAAGAAATCACTTAAACACTAATAACAAATAAATACATACATACAGTAAGTTTATTATCACTAAATCTACCATAAAACATAAATATACATACATATATCTAACACAACATACATCTATATATATATGCAGTTAGTTTTATATACATACATCATATAAATAAATAAAAGAAATCACTTAAACACTAATAACAAATAAATACATACATACAGTAAGTTTATTATCACTAAATCTACCATAAAACATAAATATACATACATATATCTAACACAACATACATCTATATATATATGCAGTTAGTTTTATATACATACATCATATAAATAAATAAAAGAAATCACTTAAACACTAATAACAAATAAATACATACATACAGTAAGTTTATTATCACTAAATCTACCATAAAACATAAATATACATACATATATCTAACACAACATACATCTATATATATATGCAGTTAGTTTTATATACATACATCATATAAATAAATAAAAGAAATCACTTAAACACTAATAACAAATAAATACATACATACAGTAAGTTTATTATCACTAAATCTACCATAAAACATAAATATACATAC
Organism: Tachina grossa; assembly: GCA_949987645.1. NCBI lineage: Eukaryota > Metazoa > Arthropoda > Insecta > Diptera > Tachinidae > Tachina > Tachina grossa. The sequence continues at coordinate 24,112 of CATLJX010000056.1, forward strand.
ATATATCTAACACAACATACATCTATATATATATGCAGTTAGTTTTATATACATACATCATATAAATAAATAAAAGAAATCACTTAAACACTAATAACAAATAAATACATACATACAGTAAGTTTATTATCACTAAATCTACCATAAAACATAAATATACATACATATATCTAACACAACATACATCTATATATATATGCAGTTAGTTTTATATACATACATCATATAAATAAATAAAAGAAATCACTTAAACACTAATAACAAATAAATACATACATACAGTAAGTTTATTATCACTAAATCTACCATAAAACATAAATATACATACATATATCTAACACAACATACATCTATATATATATGCAGTTAGTTTTATATACATACATCATATAAATAAATAAAAGAAATCACTTAAACACTAATAACAAATAAATACATACATACAGTAAGTTTATTATCACTAAATCTACCATAAAACATAAATATACATACATATATCTAACACAACATACATCTATATATATATGCAGTTAGTTTTATATACATACATCATATAAATAAATAAAAGAAATCACTTAAACACTAATAACAAATAAATACATACATACAGTAAGTTTATTATCACTAAATCTACCATAAAACATAAATATACATACATATATCTAACACAACATACATCTATATATATATGCAGTTAGTTTTATATACATACATCATATAAATAAATAAAAGAAATCACTTAAACACTAATAACAAATAAATACATACATACAGTAAGTTTATTATCACTAAATCTACCATAAAACATAAATATACATACATATATCTAACACAACATACATCTATATATATATGCAGTTAGTTTTATATACATACATCATATAAATAAATAAAAGAAATCACTTAAACACTAATAACAAATAAATACATACATACAGTAAGTTTATTATCACTAAATCTACCATAAAACATAAATATACATACATATATCTAACACAACATACATCTATATATATATGCAGTTAGTTTTATATACATACATCATATAAATAAATAAAAGAAATCACTTAAACACTAATAACAAATAAATACATACATACAGTAAGTTTATTATCACTAAATCTACCATAAAACATAAATATACATACATATATCTAACACAACATACATCTATATATATATGCAGTTAGTTTTATATACATACATCATATAAATAAATAAAAGAAATCACTTAAACACTAATAACAAATAAATACATACATACAGTAAGTTTATTATCACTAAATCTACCATAAAACATAAATATACATACATATATCTAACACAACATACATCTATATATATATGCAGTTAGTTTTATATACATACATCATATAAATAAATAAAAGAAATCACTTAAACACTAATAACAAATAAATACATACATACAGTAAGTTTATTATCACTAAATCTACCATAAAACATAAATATACATACATATATCTAACACAACATACATCTATATATATATGCAGTTAGTTTTATATACATACATCATATAAATAAATAAAAGAAATCACTTAAACACTAATAACAAATAAATACATACATACAGTAAGTTTATTATCACTAAATCTACCATAAAACATAAATATACATACATATATCTAACACAACATACATCTATATATATATATGCAGTTAGTTTTATATACATACATCATATAAATAAATAAAAGAAATCACTTAAACACTAATAACAAATAAATACATACATACAGTAAGTTTATTATCACTAAATCTACCATAAAACATAAATATACATACATATATCTAACACAACATACATCTATATATATATGCAGTTAGTTTTATATACATACATCATATAAATAAATAAAAGAAATCACTTAAACACTAATAACAAATAAATACATACATACAGTAAGTTTATTATCACTAAATCTACCATAAAACATAAATATACATACATATATCTAACACAACATACATCTATATATATATGCAGTTAGTTTTATATACATACATCATATAAATAAATAAAAGAAATCACTTAAACACTAATAACAAATAAATACATACATACAGTAAGTTTATTATCACTAAATCTACCATAAAACATAAATATACATACATATATCTAACACAACATACATCTATATATATATGCAGTTAGTTTTATATACATACATCATATAAATAAATAAAAGAAATCACTTAAACACTAATAACAAATAAATACATACATACAGTAAGTTTATTATCACTAAATCTACCATAAAACATAAATATACATACATATATCTAACACAACATACATCTATATATATATGCAGTTAGTTTTATATACATACATCATATAAATAAATAAAAGAAATCACTTAAACACTAATAACAAATAAATACATACATACAGTAAGTTTATTATCACTAAATCTACCATAAAACATAAATATACATACATATATCTAACACAACATACATCTATATATATATGCAGTTAGTTTTATATACATACATCATATAAATAAATAAAAGAAATCACTTAAACACTAATAACAAATAAATACATACATACAGTAAGTTTATTATCACTAAATCTACCATAAAACATAAATATACATACATATATCTAACACAACATACATCTATATATATATGCAGTTAGTTTTATATACATACATCATATAAATAAATAAAAGAAATCACTTAAACACTAATAACAAATAAATACATACATACAGTAAGTTTATTATCACTAAATCTACCATAAAACATAAATATACATACATATATCTAACACAACATACATCTATATATATATGCAGTTAGTTTTATATACATACATCATATAAATAAATAAAAGAAATCACTTAAACACTAATAACAAATAAATACATACATACAGTAAGTTTATTATCACTAAATCTACCATAAAACATAAATATACATACATATATCTAACACAACATACATCTATATATATATGCAGTTAGTTTTATATACATACATCATATAAATAAATAAAAGAAATCACTTAAACACTAATAACAAATAAATACATACATACAGTAAGTTTATTATCACTAAATCTACCATAAAACATAAATATACATACATATATCTAACACAACATACATCTATATATATATATGCAGTTAGTTTTATATACATACATCATATAAATAAATAAAAGAAATCACTTAAACACTAATAACAAATAAATACATACATACAGTAAGTTTATTATCACTAAATCTACCATAAAACATAAATATACATACATATATCTAACACAACATACATCTATATATATATGCAGTTAGTTTTATATACATACATCATATAAATAAATAAAAGAAATCACTTAAACACTAATAACAAATAAATACATACATACAGTAAGTTTATTATCACTAAATCTACCATAAAACATAAATATACATACATATATCTAACACAACATACATCTATATATATATATGCAGTTAGTTTTATATACATACATCATATAAATAAATAAAAGAAATCACTTAAACACTAATAACAAATAAATACATACATACAGTAAGTTTATTATCACTAAATCTACCATAAAACATAAATATACATACATATATCTAACACAACATACATCTATATATATATGCAGTTAGTTTTATATACATACATCATATAAATAAATAAAAGAAATCACTTAAACACTAATAACAAATAAATACATACATACAGTAAGTTTATTATCACTAAATCTACCATAAAACATAAATATACATACATATATCTAACACAACATACATCTATATATATATATGCAGTTAGTTTTATATACATACATCATATAAATAAATAAAAGAAATCACTTAAACACTAATAACAAATAAATACATACATACAGTAAGTTTATTATCACTAAATCTACCATAAAACATAAATATACATACATATATCTAACACAACATACATCTATATATATATGCAGTTAGTTTTATATACATACATCATATAAATAAATAAAAGAAATCACTTAAACACTAATAACAAATAAATACATACATACAGTAAGTTTATTATCACTAAATCTACCATAAAACATAAATATACATACATATATCTAACACAACATACATCTATATATATATGCAGTTAGTTTTATATACATACATCATATAAATAAATAAAAGAAATCACTTAAACACTAATAACAAATAAATACATACATACAGTAAGTTTATTATCACTAAATCTACCATAAAACATAAATATACATACATATATCTAACACAACATACATCTATATATATATGCAGTTAGTTTTATATACATACATCATATAAATAAATAAAAGAAATCACTTAAACACTAATAACAAATAAATACATACATACAGTAAGTTTATTATCACTAAATCTACCATAAAACATAAATATACATACATATATCTAACACAACATACATCTATATATATATGCAGTTAGTTTTATATACATACATCATATAAATAAATAAAAGAAATCACTTAAACACTAATAACAAATAAATACATACATACAGTAAGTTTATTATCACTAAATCTACCATAAAACATAAATATACATACATATATCTAACACAACATACATCTATATATATATGCAGTTAGTTTTATATACATACATCATATAAATAAATAAAAGAAATCACTTAAACACTAATAACAAATAAATACATACATACAGTAAGTTTATTATCACTAAATCTACCATAAAACATAAATATACATACATATATCTAACACAACATACATCTATATATATATGCAGTTAGTTTTATATACATACATCATATAAATAAATAAAAGAAATCACTTAAACACTAATAACAAATAAATACATACATACAGTAAGTTTATTATCACTAAATCTACCATAAAACATAAATATACATACATATATCTAACACAACATACATCTATATATATATATGCAGTTAGTTTTATATACATACATCATATAAATAAATAAAAGAAATCACTTAAACACTAATAACAAATAAATACATACATACAGTAAGTTTATTATCACTAAATCTACCATAAAACATAAATATACATACATATATCTAACACAACATACATCTATATATATATGCAGTTAGTTTTATATACATACATCATATAAATAAATAAAAGAAATCACTTAAACACTAATAACAAATAAATACATACATACAGTAAGTTTATTATCACTAAATCTACCATAAAACATAAATATACATACATATATCTAACACAACATACATCTATATATATATGCAGTTAGTTTTATATACATACATCATATAAATAAATAAAAGAAATCACTTAAACACTAATAACAAATAAATACATACATACAGTAAGTTTATTATCACTAAATCTACCATAAAACATAAATATACATACATATATCTAACACAACATACATCTATATATATATGCAGTTAGTTTTATATACATACATCATATAAATAAATAAAAGAAATCACTTAAACACTAATAACAAATAAATACATACATACAGTAAGTTTATTATCACTAAATCTACCATAAAACATAAATATACATACATATATCTAACACAACATACATCTATATATATATGCAGTTAGTTTTATATACATACATCATATAAATAAATAAAAGAAATCACTTAAACACTAATAACAAATAAATACATACATACAGTAAGTTTATTATCACTAAATCTACCATAAAACATAAATATACATACATATATCTAACACAACATACATCTATATATATATGCAGTTAGTTTTATATACATACATCATATAAATAAATAAAAGAAATCACTTAAACACTAATAACAAATAAATACATACATACAGTAAGTTTATTATCACTAAATCTACCATAAAACATAAATATACATACATATATCTAACACAACATACATCTATATATATATGCAGTTAGTTTTATATACATACATCATATAAATAAATAAAAGAAATCACTTAAACACTAATAACAAATAAATACATACATACAGTAAGTTTATTATCACTAAATCTACCATAAAACATAAATATACATACATATATCTAACACAACATACATCTATATATATATGCAGTTAGTTTTATATACATACATCATATAAATAAATAAAAGAAATCACTTAAACACTAATAACAAATAAATACATACATACAGTAAGTTTATTATCACTAAATCTACCATAAAACATAAATATACATACATATATCTAACACAACATACATCTATATATATATGCAGTTAGTTTTATATACATACATCATATAAATAAATAAAAGAAATCACTTAAACACTAATAACAAATAAATACATACATACAGTAAGTTTATTATCACTAAATCTACCATAAAACATAAATATACATACATATATCTAACACAACATACATCTATATATATATGCAGTTAGTTTTATATACATACATCATATAAATAAATAAAAGAAATCACTTAAACACTAATAACAAATAAATACATACATACAGTAAGTTTATTATCACTAAATCTACCATAAAACATAAATATACATACATATATCTAACACAACATACATCTATATATATATGCAGTTAGTTTTATATACATACATCATATAAATAAATAAAAGAAATCACTTAAACACTAATAACAAATAAATACATACATACAGTAAGTTTATTATCACTAAATCTACCATAAAACATAAATATACATACATATATCTAACACAACATACATCTATATATATATGCAGTTAGTTTTATATACATACATCATATAAATAAATAAAAGAAATCACTTAAACACTAATAACAAATAAATACATACATACAGTAAGTTTATTATCACTAAATCTACCATAAAACATAAATATACATACATATATCTAACACAACATACATCTATATATATATGCAGTTAGTTTTATATACATACATCATATAAATAAATAAAAGAAATCACTTAAACACTAATAACAAATAAATACATACATACAGTAAGTTTATTATCACTAAATCTACCATAAAACATAAATATACATACATATATCTAACACAACATACATCTATATATATATGCAGTTAGTTTTATATACATACATCATATAAATAAATAAAAGAAATCACTTAAACACTAATAACAAATAAATACATACATACAGACAGTTTATTAATAATAAAAAAATAAAATAAATTTGTAAAATAAAATATTTGAACTTCCAATCCTTCAAATTTTTGCCCGTCCGTCTTCCCCTCCACCGCCCCCGCCTCCAACCTCAGATTGTTTAAATTCCTTACACACGTATAGTCAATTGACTATTTTAAAATAAAATTAAATAAAACCATTTTAATAATGCTTCCTTGCCCTGCCCTGCCCTGCCCTGCCCGGCCCTGCTCTGCCCTGCTCTGCCCGGGAACCATCCATACACAATTTCCTCCGCCACCCCACCACCAACCAAAGTTAGTTCCAATTTCTTATATAGTTAATATACTTAAAAATAGAATACGAAAATTATTCACAATGTGGTCAATTTATTTATTATAAACAAATAGAGCTTTATCCAACATCTTACTACTTTCAACTTCAACCAGTTTATTTCCTGATATTTATTCATTATTGTTTATTAACCTTTTCATTTTTAAGTGTGGCAACATCGAACCAAATTCCAAATTAATCACCAATTCTTTTCGTTTTCTTCACTTGGATATTCATATTTATATAACAATTAATGAGCCTAAATTCTCTATTTTCAATATTTTATTATTTTTTTCCCGAATAAGTCGCGCGATTGGCTATAAAAGGACTAAAACCACATTTCCTTTCTCACATTTATCAAAGCTTTTTATCAAAGACAAGAACCATTCACACCGATTTTTACCAAAAAGTACTATATAGCTAATTCACACACCATTTTAAGTATGGTGTGCTTCGCTACCCGCATCGTCCTTAAAATTTGTCCTATCGTCTTTTAAATGTTATTTACATCGATTTGAAATTGTAGGAGTTCAGAAATTATGTACATAACTTATATCTTCTTTTAAATGAAGCGATACCTATGCTTTAAATTTCGTTCAAATCGATTTCAAAGTTTCGGAGGAGCAGGTATCTTTATTTTAAATTTAACCAAAATCGAGTTGAGACTCACAAATATTCCCCCCTGTCTTGGTCCTCGTTCAGAAAATGGATATGGTCATTTTGTGTGAATTTCATTAAAATCGGTTTGATCGTTTCGGAGGGGCAGAAATTTGCCCTTCTGGTCCCAGTTTTGAAAATGTACATGGCCTATATGATTTTTTAGACGCAGATTTATATGTATGTATATGTTCTAAATTTCAATAAAATCGGTATGAACTTTTTGGAGGGCCAGAAATTTCCCTCCTATTGCCCTCCTGATCCTAGTTTTGAAAATTAAGATAGCCTATGTGACTGTTTAGACGCAGAACTATATATGTTCTAAATTTCATTCAAATCGGTTCGAACGTTTCGGAGGGACAGAAATTTCCCACTATCACCCTCTTGGTCCTAGTTTAAAAAAATTTAATACCTTTGAACTCTGCCGGAGTTGCACATACAGAACATGAACGGATAATAAAACTCTTTTTTACAAAGAATAATAGTAAATTTTTATTTCATCCGTGCATTTTTCTACATCATCGCAAAGCAAATAATACAAAGCAAATGACATTTTTTCGCCAATCAGATTTGGAGATGATCAAACAACACTGTTCTGCAAAAATATTTATCTTAAATAAAAACACGTGTAACATAGGGCCATTAATGCCCTAAATTCAGATCCGTTCAGTTTTTAGAAGTTCCTACATATATTTTATTCAGTTTAAAAATTACTTCTTTTAAGCACAAAACAAAATGAAAAAAGTAACTGTTATTTTTTAAGCAAAAAATAAAACTCAAAAAACACTTATTTTCAGAGGATAAATAAAAATTATGAAATAACTTTTATTTCCGCAGGAATAAATAAAACCACCATCGTAAAGTTGAGTTTTTTAAGTATATTTATTTTTAACATTTATCAAAATTTCGTGGTTCATTTTTTAAACGCATTATTAAACACAAATTTATTTTGAATTTAATAATGTTATAATGATTTCTCGTGTTGAAAGACTTCAACGTATTTTTATTAAATTTGCCTCACGCTCACTACCTTACTTATCTTCCGTTCCGTATGAGTCTATAGGCTTACGTACTCTAGATGCACGCAGAATAGTTCAATCGGCACTATTTGTATATAATATTATTAATGGTTCTATAGATTGCCCAGATTTGCTTTATATGGTACCGTTTTATATACCTCCTAGAAGTCTTAGGTTGGCTAAGCTATTTGATGTGCCCCTCCATAGGACTAATTATGCACGTAATGGTACTTTAACACGTACCTTTGTTCAGCTAAATGAGATTAACTTCAATTTACAAAAACTTTCTTAATATTTTATTGAATTCGGCACTGAGATAGCTGAGTTTAAACTCCACTTTTTAGTATATTAAAATAACTGTTTTAATATAAAATTTAGCTGTGATTTATAAACTGTAACATAATTTTGTATATACATATGTATGTAGGTTTTACACATACTTCATTATTAATTTAGATATTTATACAATATAATTATAGGTATTTTGTTATCTTAAGCTTATTTAAAATCCTTTATACCGACTACCAATTCGAGCACTTCGGATTCTAACGACACATCTAATAAGTCTACGACCTTGTCATTTGTCGGCTCTATAATGGGAAGATCATTGGCACTTGCGGCACATGTACGATTATGTTGTCAGATAATTTGTCAGCAAAATCAGTTTTGAAATAAAATACTAAAATATATACATACATATGTATTCATATGTCATATAGCAGCTCTGGGTTGAAGAACAGCGGCTCGCGTCATCGTTATTATTATATTATTATTTCTTAAGTGCGGTCAGGCTTGTGTGTGTATTTTTGTCCTTCGAGAGTTTTTCGTCTCGTTCGCACTGGTTGACTGTTCTGCAACGTATAACCGTACAATCTTGCGTTTTTTTGTGGAATTTCTTTACCAACCACGTTGCTACTTCTTATGTGAAGGCAGTCAGTCACAAAACCTTTTAAAATATTGTTAATAACATCTTGGGCATATGGTCTAGTTACTCCGCCCATATTTGTGCAACACCATATTATGCAAATTTACTTTGTATACATATGTATAAATAAATAAAACAATAGAACTTTCATCTGATCAGTGCAATTTCAATTTGGCAGTATCTTACAATTTGGGTGGGTCGGGACGAGTCATTCAAACAAATTCAAATATGATACATATCTCATTTGTTATATTTTTTTTTGAGGATAAGGTGGGAAGCAGAGTGGCGCTTAATAGATGTAGCCGGCTGCCCAGCAAAAAAATTATCGTGTATACATATGTTGGATGTTTTAATGTACTTACCCTGCAGATATTCGATTATTCCACATGGAGTGTTTCATCCCAATGTTAAATGGACCATTTGATCTCCATGCATTTGCATTACGAAGCAAAACTATTCAGCCCAATCATGATGAACAAAAATTCCGCGCGAGTTTTTTCACTTTTCCCTTTTCTCTTATGAATTTATTTATTTTTATGAATTTATTTTTCCCTTTGTTTACTAAATGCGGGAATAAAAAAACTCCCCGGGAAAAAAGTAGGTATCATGAACGCAGTTGAACTTCCTTTTTTCACTAAAAATCTTTCACATGCAAAACAGAAGGGAGTCGACATAAAAATACACTTAATGCTCCATTAAACAAGAATTTATATACATAAACTTCTATTTTATAGTTCTTGTATGTGGAAAAACACAAATAATGCCCAAATAAATCATTTATAAACTTATTTTTACATATTTTTACAACTTCCTTTTTTCACTAAAAATCTTTCACATGCAAAACAGAAGGGAGTCGACATAAAAATACACTTAATGCTCCATTAAACAAGAATTTATATACATAAACTTCTATTTTATAGTTCTTGTATGTGGAAAAACACAAATAATGCCCAAATAAATCATTTATAAACTTATTTTTACATATTTTTACAAGTTGGTGAATGTTAACAATTTTTTGTTTACTCTCTCACTACAAAAAAAAAAGGGGGAAACAAAATGTCAACAAACAAACAAAACAAAAGCTTCGTACTGCGGTGATGCCACGTTGTACTCTTTTTTTGTTCCCAAGGAATTTATGATTGGAGGAATTTTTTCTCGAGAAAATTATTTTCCGTGAGAAATGAATTCCGAGGGAATATTCATGATTGGGCTGACTAAGTAATAAAATCCGGCGAAAGTTATATATTCTGAACTATTCAACACACTAAAAATCTACTAATGTATGCCTGCCTGCCTTGCCTCATTGTTAACTTATTGACATTTTGCTTTTATCTATTCATTACGTTTACAGTTACATATGTATGTGCATATGTATGTATGTATGTCAAGATCGTGTAACAGTGTAGTGCTTTTTGTAGCACTAAAAATGGCCCTACTTACTTTTGTTTCTATAGAAGTTTACAGTTTTGTTTTGGCAATGTTTAAAATGTTTGCCATAACACTGAAAATTGTCCACCCATAGCTATTGTAGCTATGACGAACGTTACATAGCGTCTGCTGAAATGAAAATCCATGTAACTAACAAAAGATTGTGTATTACATTGAAACACATGTCCCTACAAATATTCAAAACTTTATAACAATCGGCCGAATTAAAATAAAAGTACTTTACTTTAGTCACTTTAATAATTTTGTTTAGTTTTCTCTCTCCTATACATTAAAAAAGTGTAGTAACGTGATCCCGCTTTAGGTCCAATGAATGAAACAAAAACATTTTCTAAATTAAATTGGATTGAAACAGATTCTATTTTATTAGCTCCGGGAGTTTACTGTACGGGGAATTGGGCCCGTCTAAAACTGAAAAGATGGAAAGAAGTACATATGTACATACAATGTATCTGTAAAAAAAGGCTGTACAGGCAATGCAACGCAACTAACAACGATATATGTTTAAGTTAAGAAAGTGATGCAGCAAACCAAATGTGATTCTAAATTATAAATCCTCTTTAATCTAAATCAATTTAAAAAAATACCAACTATTGCATTTATTTATTTATTTTTTTTATAAAGTAATAAACTATAGTCTGCAATATATGTACTCCCAAAACAATTATCTGTAAGAATTTTCTTTTTTATTATTGTTTCATATATTTGTTTATGAATTTTGAAGCTAATAATATCTTAGTACTAGGCTAAATAAAGGTTTATTGAAAATAATTACTTTAAGGTTATTGTTTTAAATATAAAATTTTGAAAATAAATAATCATTTTATACAAATAATATTAGGAAAAAAGTAATTAACGCTGATTTTGTGATAGAACTATATATTATAATATATAAAAAATATATATTATTACATATATTTTTTATATATGTACATACATATAAATGGTTAGTGATTTACAATTGTACAATATATTAAGCTAATTACTTAAAAATTATTACAAAAACTCTGACCATTTAGGTTTCAAATAGTTCATATACGAGTTATTCAATATTAAGACAAAAGTGGAGAAAATAAAAAGAACTAAAATAATAAATTCATTTATTATATATTTTCTTTATTTATTTTTAATTTAAAAAAATAAACTAAATTTAAAAAAAAATCTAAAGAATATATCGTTTCACATAATCAACTAAAGCTGAATAAAACAGTTTAAGGACAACTAATAAAATAAGTCTTAGTAATTATGCATTTGATTTTATAGGTTTTTTATGTTTTACTTAATATTACATATTTAAATCTGTAAAGAAGGTATATATAGAGGATGTTGTTATATGTAATTGTTAAATTTGAAAATAAAATAAGTTTCGATTATTTAAAATTAATATGTTTGGGGATAATATCATTTAACATTTTAGCTTTTTTTTGATACACGAAAACGAGGGTACAATTTATGTATTTTTCAAATGTTTTATTTAACCCATAAAAATTAAATTAATATTGTACCCTTGCTATATTTTTTTCGCTAATTTCAGATTTTTTTGTGAGTATAAAGGTTAGTTATTCCGGAGCTAATATTTCACGATACAAGTATATTCACTAAATATCTTTTAAGCAACTTATCATATCATTTGGACAAGATTCTACTTAAAATAATTAATGTTTTGGGATACTATTCGCCAAATATTTGCCCCGCCAGACCTTACCCCATGAATGCATGTCATTTCATATAATATTAATCAATGCGTCTGCTTTGTTACAAATACGACTATAATTATCATAACTTTTAAAAACAATACCGCCTGTGTTCGGCTAAGCCGAACTATTCGCCAAATATTTGCCCCGCCAGACCTTACCCCATGAATGCATGTCATTTCATATAATATTAATCAATGCGTCTGCTTTGTTACAAATACGACTATAATTATCATAACTTTTAAAAACAATACCGCCTGTGTTCGGCTAAGCCAACCACAAAATTTTTACTTTTAATTATAAATTAAATTTTTTTATTTTTAACTTCATTTCAATGTATTTTTGTTTTAACATGCTCAAATATTGCTTCTTCCAAAGAATATAATTTCCTCATCCATCTTTTACAATAATATTTTTTTGAAAGCCAAACATTTAGATTCCGATTACATACTTATATATGAGAATTTTATGCATTTATTTTAAATAATTATTACTCTTTGAATATACATATATATGTACGTGTGTGCACATATACACATACATGCATACATATAAGTATATATATAGTATATATCATCTACACATGAACATATGGATGTGTATTGAAGTATTTATTGATGTATATGCACCTTTATATATTCATTAATTGTTTTCAATTAATTTTTTATTAGAGCTAATTAGTTTTGTTTTATGATTATTAATAGAAGTTTTTTACAATTATACAAATATCAATATATTAATATTTTTCACACTATTGCTAGTTTTCATTTTTATTTTCTATTAAAATGTAGTTCATATTATATTTATTTATAGTTTTATTGAATTAAAATAAATTGTAACGCTGGGAGAGCCTTCACCAATATGAACTCAAAAAATAATAATGCAGAAAACAAATAAAGTCAACAACTTAACGTCTTAACGTCTTAACGTAAAAATGTTTAAGAGGAAAAGAAATCAAAGAGGGGATTATATGAATTTTTGCGGAAATGGCAGTTGAGATTTCCTAACCTTTGAAATCTGGTGATATCAACATTTTTTAATATAAATATTAGACCAAACAATTTTTAAGCCTATATTTGATTGATAAAATATTTAACGGCTTTTATATTAGTAAACAGAAATGTAAAAAGCCTTTGAGGGCCATTATTACAACTTAAAGATAGTTAAAAGTAGGATTTTATCGGACGTATAAAAACTTTATTATTTGAAAATTTTACTTTAACCTAAAGTGAGCGATAAATTACAGGTAAGTTTATCCTAGCTGGTAAGTTAAATCCAATTTGCAATAATGGAAAGCTTTTTATACGTCCGATAAAATCCTACTTTTAACTATTTTTAAGTTGTAATAATGGCCCTGAAAGTGTTTTAGTGAAGTATATGTATATAGTATAAATAGCCGAAAAATCTCGTGCACTGTGAAAGATATTAAAAGCGGTAGCAATTCCAAAATAATATATTTTACTCACATATCTTTCAATTTAAATTTTAATCCTTTAAAAATTATGATTGTAAAATATATTTTTTGTTTTTTTAAAGATAAATATCTTCCATAGAGAAAAATTTAATTATTCGTATAACGATTGAATTGTTTAGTATAAGTTATTTTATGTATGTCTCTTATTTGCTTACATCAGTTGCAGGACGTCTTCTACTAGCCGCAGCAACTGCAGCTGCTGCCACTGCTGCAGCGGCATGTTGTTGTTGGTGCTGTTGTTGTTGCTGTTTTGCAATAGCAATAGCTGAAATCGTACGTTGTGTTAAATTATTACTAGCTCTAGCTTGTATTTGAATCTGTTGTTGCTGTTGCTGGGAATGCTGAGATGCTATGGGTTGCTGTTGGGCTGATGTCAATGTCGCTTGTTGTTGACCTAAAAGAACAGTTTGAGCCTGCGGCTGAGGCGCAGTTTGAGATGATTGGGAAGCTGTTATTTGATTTAAAATGCGCTGATGTTGTTGGTGTTGAACCTGGTGTTGTGTAGAGGTTTTAATTGTTTTTAATTGCAGTTTTTGCGTCGACATAACAATGGGAGTGGCAGTTAGATTTGCAGAAGATGTAATATTTGTATTTGTATTGGCTGAAATATAAATTTCATATAAATGTACATCGTAAATTTTTTTTCATAATTTCATTTCATTTACAATTTATAGGGGCAGCAGCTGCAATTTTTAAAGTAGATCCACCAATTTGTCTTTGAGTTATTAACTGGCGATTACCAGTTAATTGTTTTGTACCTACAACTTGAATATTGCGACCACCTTGTTGGATAGTACCTACAAGTTGAATGGATTGATTGGGTTGGTTTCCATTACCTGTGCTGCTAACAGTTATAGTAGCTTGTTGTGTTTGAGCAGATTGTTTTTGTTGTTGTTGCACACTGTGTGGCTGCTGCACAATAATACTTCCACTGCTTGCTGTACCTGCATTTGCCGTTGTAACAACAGTTGATGAAGCACCGTTACCTGATGTTTTTAGAGTAGCTGAATTTAATTTCTGCATGCCAGATCCCACCAAATGTGCTGTAATAGAAATAAAGTGTCAGTTATTGAAATTTTAATTCTTATCAGAGTTTATTGAACGATTTTTTGTACTGGAGGCTCAAATTTACTGCAATTACTGACAACAGTTTTGGCATTGTTTATTCTTCATTAACCACTCATATGCCTGTTGGTTTACTAATTTTTTTTTCGTAAGACATACTTTTTTGTTTTTTTTAACCCCCGATTAAAAAAAGGGTGTTATAAGTTTGTAGTGTGTGTCTGTGTATCTGTGTGTACGTCCGTGTCCACGTACAGGCCAAACGGCTGGACCGATTTTCATTTATTATATTATATTAGAAAAGTAAAGCCGTTTAGAAGATATAACATCTTTTCTGAAAAAAGTCGGGGTTTTTAAAATTTTTAATTTTTGTTATTTATTTTAAGGTGATATGTGATAACGTCCCAGTAAAAAAATTGAAGTCATTCTGAAGGAACTACATTTTCATGACTTCTTTGACGTGTCTTATTTTACTGGGGTACTCCATTTTCACTGAAATTTTTTTCGCGTTTTTATTGCCGTTCAACTCAGTTTGGCCATCTGATAGTCAGCTCAACTTTCACACAGCCCAAATGCGTTTTCAGATTTATATCGCAGTACTTTTCTTACTACATACATACATAAATGTCCAAGCAATCATCGTTAACACTTTCCTCAAACAAGTCTGTATTATTACAAATTGTATTACAATTACACTGTGTGACACAAAAAATGCAAACTTCTCGTGTTGAAGACACCCAATCAGGTTATTCTACTTTCTATGATTACTTCGAGAAATTCTACACGAGAAGGAGTTTGCAGTCAATGACTTCAAAAATGTGTCGCAGTAGCGGAATTCAAGGTTGACCTTGTAGATCTTTTACATACTCGTATTCTAGCTTTGGTAAATTTTGTTAAATTTGAAGCAAAGCAACAACAATTTACCAAAGCTAAAAGATGTAAAAGATCTGCAACGCCAGTGTTATATAGTTTCCGTGGGTAGATATTTTATTTACATACATATACATATATTTCTCTTATAACAAAGAGTGCTTTTACTATGAAATATTTTATTTATTTATTACATAAAGCATAAAGCCTATACTACACGGCATGTAAAAAACCATATGGGCATGTGGCTCTGACGTAATTTTGACGTCATCATGAAGCTACATTCCGTGTAATAGTAACTTATATATATATATACATGTAGATATTCACATGCTTACAGATATGCTGCCTCAGAAAATGTGTTCGATTCGGCTACATGTGTCACATTTGTATTTTGGAACAAAAATACTATCAAAATTTTACTGCATGTAGCCACTACAAGTAATTTTACAAAATGCAACCAATATGCTGAAAATACCCGTGACATCATCGCCACATTGTTATGTTAGGTTAGGAGGAGTGGTGCTTTACCGCACGTTACGTTAAATAGCTGATGTTAATAACAATCTCTACCCAAGTAGATAGACTAGGGTGCTGATGAAGTGCGTTGCTGCACAGAAAAATATCAGTATTTCCCCCAGCTTAAAAGTCTAATTTAATTTTTCTTCTCTTCTTTAGAAACTCACATTAATTAATAAAATATTTCATTCAATAAAAAGAATTGAAATTACTGAACTTAAGCCTGACTAAAAATTATTTCTGATTAAAAATTCACTATAGTTCAATTAAAAATCTAAAAAAGAAAATAATAATGATATATAAAATATAACAAAAAAAAAAATAAAATATATATAATGTTTAAGGCCCCAATTGGGTCCATTGTGATTCCCTTCTGTTGCCCAAAAAGTTATATTTACCCTCCCATTTGCAGCCAGAAGTGTCCCTATTATCCATCATTAAGCCACCGAATTCCCATGATGAAGCCCTGATGTCCTCTAGTTTACACTTCCCGATATTAGTAATGCTTTCATGGAAACGTCTGCTCAGCCATCTAAGCCTATGACGTTTCAGCTTCGGGCAGTGACAGATAATATCGCTCATTTGCTTCAATAGTGGCACAACTCAAAAAACCAGTTTTGCAGAAAACGCATCTATATATATATATGCAGTTAGTTTTATATACATACATCATATAAATAAATAAAAGAAATCACTTAAACACTAATAACAAATAAATACATACATACAGTAAGTTTATTATCACTAAATCTACCATAAAACATAAATATACATACATATATCTAACACAACATACATCTATATATATATGCAGTTAGTTTTATATACATACATCATATAAATAAATAAAAGAAATCACTTAAACACTAATAACAAATAAATACATACATACAGTAAGTTTATTATCACTAAATCTACCATAAAACATAAATATACATACATATATCTAACACAACATACATCTATATATATATATGCAGTTAGTTTTATATACATACATCATATAAATAAATAAAAGAAATCACTTAAACACTAATAACAAATAAATACATACATACAGTAAGTTTATTATCACTAAATCTACCATAAAACATAAATATACATACATATATCTAACACAACATACATCTATATATATATATGCAGTTAGTTTTATATACATACATCATATAAATAAATAAAAGAAATCACTTAAACACTAATAACAAATAAATACATACATACAGTAAGTTTATTATCACTAAATCTACCATAAAACATAAATATACATACATATATCTAACACAACATACATCTATATATATATGCAGTTAGTTTTATATACATACATCATATAAATAAATAAAAGAAATCACTTAAACACTAATAACAAATAAATACATACATACAGTAAGTTTATTATCACTAAATCTACCATAAAACATAAATATACATACATATATCTAACACAACATACATCTATATATATATATGCAGTTAGTTTTATATACATACATCATATAAATAAATAAAAGAAATCACTTAAACACTAATAACAAATAAATACATACATACAGTAAGTTTATTATCACTAAATCTACCATAAAACATAAATATACATACATATATCTAACACAACATACATCTATATATATATATGCAGTTAGTTTTATATACATACATCATATAAATAAATAAAAGAAATCACTTAAACACTAATAACAAATAAATACATACATACAGTAAGTTTATTATCACTAAATCTACCATAAAACATAAATATACATACATATATCTAACACAACATACATCTATATATATATGCAGTTAGTTTTATATACATACATCATATAAATAAATAAAAGAAATCACTTAAACACTAATAACAAATAAATACATACATACAGTAAGTTTATTATCACTAAATCTACCATAAAACATAAATATACATACATATATCTAACACAACATACATCTATATATATATGCAGTTAGTTTTATATACATACATCATATAAATAAATAAAAGAAATCACTTAAACACTAATAACAAATAAATACATACATACAGTAAGTTTATTATCACTAAATCTACCATAAAACATAAATATACATACATATATCTAACACAACATACATCTATATATATATGCAGTTAGTTTTATATACATACATCATATAAATAAATAAAAGAAATCACTTAAACACTAATAACAAATAAATACATACATACAGTAAGTTTATTATCACTAAATCTACCATAAAACATAAATATACATACATATATCTAACACAACATACATCTATATATATATGCAGTTAGTTTTATATACATACATCATATAAATAAATAAAAGAAATCACTTAAACACTAATAACAAATAAATACATACATACAGTAAGTTTATTATCACTAAATCTACCATAAAACATAAATATACATACATATATCTAACACAACATACATCTATATATATATGCAGTTAGTTTTATATACATACATCATATAAATAAATAAAAGAAATCACTTAAACACTAATAACAAATAAATACATACATACAGTAAGTTTATTATCACTAAATCTACCATAAAACATAAATATACATACATATATCTAACACAACATACATCTATATATATATGCAGTTAGTTTTATATACATACATCATATAAATAAATAAAAGAAATCACTTAAACACTAATAACAAATAAATACATACATACAGTAAGTTTATTATCACTAAATCTACCATAAAACATAAATATACATACATATATCTAACACAACATACATCTATATATATATGCAGTTAGTTTTATATACATACATCATATAAATAAATAAAAGAAATCACTTAAACACTAATAACAAATAAATACATACATACAGTAAGTTTATTATCACTAAATCTACCATAAAACATAAATATACATACATATATCTAACACAACATACATCTATATATATATGCAGTTAGTTTTATATACATACATCATATAAATAAATAAAAGAAATCACTTAAACACTAATAACAAATAAATACATACATACAGTAAGTTTATTATCACTAAATCTACCATAAAACATAAATATACATACATATATCTAACACAACATACATCTATATATATATGCAGTTAGTTTTATATACATACATCATATAAATAAATAAAAGAAATCACTTAAACACTAATAACAAATAAATACATACATACAGTAAGTTTATTATCACTAAATCTACCATAAAACATAAATATACATACATATATCTAACACAACATACATCTATATATATATGCAGTTAGTTTTATATACATACATCATATAAATAAATAAAAGAAATCACTTAAACACTAATAACAAATAAATACATACATACAGTAAGTTTATTATCACTAAATCTACCATAAAACATAAATATACATACATATATCTAACACAACATACATCTATATATATATGCAGTTAGTTTTATATACATACATCATATAAATAAATAAAAGAAATCACTTAAACACTAATAACAAATAAATACATACATACAGTAAGTTTATTATCACTAAATCTACCATAAAACATAAATATACATACATATATCTAACACAACATACATCTATATATATATGCAGTTAGTTTTATATACATACATCATATAAATAAATAAAAGAAATCACTTAAACACTAATAACAAATAAATACATACATACAGTAAGTTTATTATCACTAAATCTACCATAAAACATAAATATACATACATATATCTAACACAACATACATCTATATATATATGCAGTTAGTTTTATATACATACATCATATAAATAAATAAAAGAAATCACTTAAACACTAATAACAAATAAATACATACATACAGACAGTTTATTAATAATAAAAAAATAAAATAAATTTGTAAAATAAAATATTTGAACTTCCAATCCTTCAAATTTTTGCCCGTCCGTCTTCCCCTCCACCGCCCCCGCCTCCAACCTCAGATTGTTTAAATTCCTTACACACGTATAGTCAATTGACTATTTTAAAATAAAATTAAATAAAACCATTTTAATAATGCTTCCTTGCCCTGCCCTGCCCTGCCCTGCCCGGCCCTGCTCTGCCCTGCTCTGCCCGGGAACCATCCATACACAATTTCCTCCGCCACCCCACCACCAACCAAAGTTAGTTCCAATTTCTTATATAGTTAATATACTTAAAAATAGAATACGAAAATTATTCACAATGTGGTCAATTTATTTATTATAAACAAATAGAGCTTTATCCAACATCTTACTACTTTCAACTTCAACCAGTTTATTTCCTGATATTTATTCATTATTGTTTATTAACCTTTTCATTTTTAAGTGTGGCAACATCGAACCAAATTCCAAATTAATCACCAATTCTTTTCGTTTTCTTCACTTGGATATTCATATTTATATAACAATTAATGAGCCTAAATTCTCTATTTTCAATATTTTATTATTTTTTTCCCGAATAAGTCGCGCGATTGGCTATAAAAGGACTAAAACCACATTTCCTTTCTCACATTTATCAAAGCTTTTTATCAAAGACAAGAACCATTCACACCGATTTTTACCAAAAAGTACTATATAGCTAATTCACACACCATTTTAAGTATGGTGTGCTTCGCTACCCGCATCGTCCTTAAAATTTGTCCTATCGTCTTTTAAATGTTATTTACATCGATTTGAAATTGTAGGAGTTCAGAAATTATGTACATAACTTATATCTTCTTTTAAATGAAGCGATACCTATGCTTTAAATTTCGTTCAAATCGATTTCAAAGTTTCGGAGGAGCAGGTATCTTTATTTTAAATTTAACCAAAATCGAGTTGAGACTCACAAATATTCCCCCCTGTCTTGGTCCTCGTTCAGAAAATGGATATGGTCATTTTGTGTGAATTTCATTAAAATCGGTTTGATCGTTTCGGAGGGGCAGAAATTTGCCCTTCTGGTCCCAGTTTTGAAAATGTACATGGCCTATATGATTTTTTAGACGCAGATTTATATGTATGTATATGTTCTAAATTTCAATAAAATCGGTATGAACTTTTTGGAGGGCCAGAAATTTCCCTCCTATTGCCCTCCTGATCCTAGTTTTGAAAATTAAGATAGCCTATGTGACTGTTTAGACGCAGAACTATATATGTTCTAAATTTCATTCAAATCGGTTCGAACGTTTCGGAGGGACAGAAATTTCCCACTATCACCCTCTTGGTCCTAGTTTAAAAAAATTTAATACCTTTGAACTCTGCCGGAGTTGCACATACAGAACATGAACGGATAATAAAACTCTTTTTTACAAAGAATAATAGTAAATTTTTATTTCATCCGTGCATTTTTCTACATCATCGCAAAGCAAATAATACAAAGCAAATGACATTTTTTCGCCAATCAGATTTGGAGATGATCAAACAACACTGTTCTGCAAAAATATTTATCTTAAATAAAAACACGTGTAACATAGGGCCATTAATGCCCTAAATTCAGATCCGTTCAGTTTTTAGAAGTTCCTACATATATTTTATTCAGTTTAAAAATTACTTCTTTTAAGCACAAAACAAAATGAAAAAAGTAACTGTTATTTTTTAAGCAAAAAATAAAACTCAAAAAACACTTATTTTCAGAGGATAAATAAAAATTATGAAATAACTTTTATTTCCGCAGGAATAAATAAAACCACCATCGTAAAGTTGAGTTTTTTAAGTATATTTATTTTTAACATTTATCAAAATTTCGTGGTTCATTTTTTAAACGCATTATTAAACACAAATTTATTTTGAATTTAATAATGTTATAATGATTTCTCGTGTTGAAAGACTTCAACGTATTTTTATTAAATTTGCCTCACGCTCACTACCTTACTTATCTTCCGTTCCGTATGAGTCTATAGGCTTACGTACTCTAGATGCACGCAGAATAGTTCAATCGGCACTATTTGTATATAATATTATTAATGGTTCTATAGATTGCCCAGATTTGCTTTATATGGTACCGTTTTATATACCTCCTAGAAGTCTTAGGTTGGCTAAGCTATTTGATGTGCCCCTCCATAGGACTAATTATGCACGTAATGGTACTTTAACACGTACCTTTGTTCAGCTAAATGAGATTAACTTCAATTTACAAAAACTTTCTTAATATTTTATTGAATTCGGCACTGAGATAGCTGAGTTTAAACTCCACTTTTTAGTATATTAAAATAACTGTTTTAATATAAAATTTAGCTGTGATTTATAAACTGTAACATAATTTTGTATATACATATGTATGTAGGTTTTACACATACTTCATTATTAATTTAGATATTTATACAATATAATTATAGGTATTTTGTTATCTTAAGCTTATTTAAAATCCTTTATACCGACTACCAATTCGAGCACTTCGGATTCTAACGACACATCTAATAAGTCTACGACCTTGTCATTTGTCGGCTCTATAATGGGAAGATCATTGGCACTTGCGGCACATGTACGATTATGTTGTCAGATAATTTGTCAGCAAAATCAGTTTTGAAATAAAATACTAAAATATATACATACATATGTATTCATATGTCATATAGCAGCTCTGGGTTGAAGAACAGCGGCTCGCGTCATCGTTATTATTATATTATTATTTCTTAAGTGCGGTCAGGCTTGTGTGTGTATTTTTGTCCTTCGAGAGTTTTTCGTCTCGTTCGCACTGGTTGACTGTTCTGCAACGTATAACCGTACAATCTTGCGTTTTTTTGTGGAATTTCTTTACCAACCACGTTGCTACTTCTTATGTGAAGGCAGTCAGTCACAAAACCTTTTAAAATATTGTTAATAACATCTTGGGCATATGGTCTAGTTACTCCGCCCATATTTGTGCAACACCATATTATGCAAATTTACTTTGTATACATATGTATAAATAAATAAAACAATAGAACTTTCATCTGATCAGTGCAATTTCAATTTGGCAGTATCTTACAATTTGGGTGGGTCGGGACGAGTCATTCAAACAAATTCAAATATGATACATATCTCATTTGTTATATTTTTTTTTGAGGATAAGGTGGGAAGCAGAGTGGCGCTTAATAGATGTAGCCGGCTGCCCAGCAAAAAAATTATCGTGTATACATATGTTGGATGTTTTAATGTACTTACCCTGCAGATATTCGATTATTCCACATGGAGTGTTTCATCCCAATGTTAAATGGACCATTTGATCTCCATGCATTTGCATTACGAAGCAAAACTATTCAGCCCAATCATGATGAACAAAAATTCCGCGCGAGTTTTTTCACTTTTCCCTTTTCTCTTATGAATTTATTTATTTTTATGAATTTATTTTTCCCTTTGTTTACTAAATGCGGGAATAAAAAAACTCCCCGGGAAAAAAGTAGGTATCATGAACGCAGTTGAACTTCCTTTTTTCACTAAAAATCTTTCACATGCAAAACAGAAGGGAGTCGACATAAAAATACACTTAATGCTCCATTAAACAAGAATTTATATACATAAACTTCTATTTTATAGTTCTTGTATGTGGAAAAACACAAATAATGCCCAAATAAATCATTTATAAACTTATTTTTACATATTTTTACAACTTCCTTTTTTCACTAAAAATCTTTCACATGCAAAACAGAAGGGAGTCGACATAAAAATACACTTAATGCTCCATTAAACAAGAATTTATATACATAAACTTCTATTTTATAGTTCTTGTATGTGGAAAAACACAAATAATGCCCAAATAAATCATTTATAAACTTATTTTTACATATTTTTACAAGTTGGTGAATGTTAACAATTTTTTGTTTACTCTCTCACTACAAAAAAAAAAGGGGGAAACAAAATGTCAACAAACAAACAAAACAAAAGCTTCGTACTGCGGTGATGCCACGTTGTACTCTTTTTTTGTTCCCAAGGAATTTATGATTGGAGGAATTTTTTCTCGAGAAAATTATTTTCCGTGAGAAATGAATTCCGAGGGAATATTCATGATTGGGCTGACTAAGTAATAAAATCCGGCGAAAGTTATATATTCTGAACTATTCAACACACTAAAAATCTACTAATGTATGCCTGCCTGCCTTGCCTCATTGTTAACTTATTGACATTTTGCTTTTATCTATTCATTACGTTTACAGTTACATATGTATGTGCATATGTATGTATGTATGTCAAGATCGTGTAACAGTGTAGTGCTTTTTGTAGCACTAAAAATGGCCCTACTTACTTTTGTTTCTATAGAAGTTTACAGTTTTGTTTTGGCAATGTTTAAAATGTTTGCCATAACACTGAAAATTGTCCACCCATAGCTATTGTAGCTATGACGAACGTTACATAGCGTCTGCTGAAATGAAAATCCATGTAACTAACAAAAGATTGTGTATTACATTGAAACACATGTCCCTACAAATATTCAAAACTTTATAACAATCGGCCGAATTAAAATAAAAGTACTTTACTTTAGTCACTTTAATAATTTTGTTTAGTTTTCTCTCTCCTATACATTAAAAAAGTGTAGTAACGTGATCCCGCTTTAGGTCCAATGAATGAAACAAAAACATTTTCTAAATTAAATTGGATTGAAACAGATTCTATTTTATTAGCTCCGGGAGTTTACTGTACGGGGAATTGGGCCCGTCTAAAACTGAAAAGATGGAAAGAAGTACATATGTACATACAATGTATCTGTAAAAAAAGGCTGTACAGGCAATGCAACGCAACTAACAACGATATATGTTTAAGTTAAGAAAGTGATGCAGCAAACCAAATGTGATTCTAAATTATAAATCCTCTTTAATCTAAATCAATTTAAAAAAATACCAACTATTGCATTTATTTATTTATTTTTTTTATAAAGTAATAAACTATAGTCTGCAATATATGTACTCCCAAAACAATTATCTGTAAGAATTTTCTTTTTTATTATTGTTTCATATATTTGTTTATGAATTTTGAAGCTAATAATATCTTAGTACTAGGCTAAATAAAGGTTTATTGAAAATAATTACTTTAAGGTTATTGTTTTAAATATAAAATTTTGAAAATAAATAATCATTTTATACAAATAATATTAGGAAAAAAGTAATTAACGCTGATTTTGTGATAGAACTATATATTATAATATATAAAAAATATATATTATTACATATATTTTTTATATATGTACATACATATAAATGGTTAGTGATTTACAATTGTACAATATATTAAGCTAATTACTTAAAAATTATTACAAAAACTCTGACCATTTAGGTTTCAAATAGTTCATATACGAGTTATTCAATATTAAGACAAAAGTGGAGAAAATAAAAAGAACTAAAATAATAAATTCATTTATTATATATTTTCTTTATTTATTTTTAATTTAAAAAAATAAACTAAATTTAAAAAAAAATCTAAAGAATATATCGTTTCACATAATCAACTAAAGCTGAATAAAACAGTTTAAGGACAACTAATAAAATAAGTCTTAGTAATTATGCATTTGATTTTATAGGTTTTTTATGTTTTACTTAATATTACATATTTAAATCTGTAAAGAAGGTATATATAGAGGATGTTGTTATATGTAATTGTTAAATTTGAAAATAAAATAAGTTTCGATTATTTAAAATTAATATGTTTGGGGATAATATCATTTAACATTTTAGCTTTTTTTTGATACACGAAAACGAGGGTACAATTTATGTATTTTTCAAATGTTTTATTTAACCCATAAAAATTAAATTAATATTGTACCCTTGCTATATTTTTTTCGCTAATTTCAGATTTTTTTGTGAGTATAAAGGTTAGTTATTCCGGAGCTAATATTTCACGATACAAGTATATTCACTAAATATCTTTTAAGCAACTTATCATATCATTTGGACAAGATTCTACTTAAAATAATTAATGTTTTGGGATACTATTCGCCAAATATTTGCCCCGCCAGACCTTACCCCATGAATGCATGTCATTTCATATAATATTAATCAATGCGTCTGCTTTGTTACAAATACGACTATAATTATCATAACTTTTAAAAACAATACCGCCTGTGTTCGGCTAAGCCGAACTATTCGCCAAATATTTGCCCCGCCAGACCTTACCCCATGAATGCATGTCATTTCATATAATATTAATCAATGCGTCTGCTTTGTTACAAATACGACTATAATTATCATAACTTTTAAAAACAATACCGCCTGTGTTCGGCTAAGCCAACCACAAAATTTTTACTTTTAATTATAAATTAAATTTTTTTATTTTTAACTTCATTTCAATGTATTTTTGTTTTAACATGCTCAAATATTGCTTCTTCCAAAGAATATAATTTCCTCATCCATCTTTTACAATAATATTTTTTTGAAAGCCAAACATTTAGATTCCGATTACATACTTATATATGAGAATTTTATGCATTTATTTTAAATAATTATTACTCTTTGAATATACATATATATGTACGTGTGTGCACATATACACATACATGCATACATATAAGTATATATATAGTATATATCATCTACACATGAACATATGGATGTGTATTGAAGTATTTATTGATGTATATGCACCTTTATATATTCATTAATTGTTTTCAATTAATTTTTTATTAGAGCTAATTAGTTTTGTTTTATGATTATTAATAGAAGTTTTTTACAATTATACAAATATCAATATATTAATATTTTTCACACTATTGCTAGTTTTCATTTTTATTTTCTATTAAAATGTAGTTCATATTATATTTATTTATAGTTTTATTGAATTAAAATAAATTGTAACGCTGGGAGAGCCTTCACCAATATGAACTCAAAAAATAATAATGCAGAAAACAAATAAAGTCAACAACTTAACGTCTTAACGTCTTAACGTAAAAATGTTTAAGAGGAAAAGAAATCAAAGAGGGGATTATATGAATTTTTGCGGAAATGGCAGTTGAGATTTCCTAACCTTTGAAATCTGGTGATATCAACATTTTTTAATATAAATATTAGACCAAACAATTTTTAAGCCTATATTTGATTGATAAAATATTTAACGGCTTTTATATTAGTAAACAGAAATGTAAAAAGCCTTTGAGGGCCATTATTACAACTTAAAGATAGTTAAAAGTAGGATTTTATCGGACGTATAAAAACTTTATTATTTGAAAATTTTACTTTAACCTAAAGTGAGCGATAAATTACAGGTAAGTTTATCCTAGCTGGTAAGTTAAATCCAATTTGCAATAATGGAAAGCTTTTTATACGTCCGATAAAATCCTACTTTTAACTATTTTTAAGTTGTAATAATGGCCCTGAAAGTGTTTTAGTGAAGTATATGTATATAGTATAAATAGCCGAAAAATCTCGTGCACTGTGAAAGATATTAAAAGCGGTAGCAATTCCAAAATAATATATTTTACTCACATATCTTTCAATTTAAATTTTAATCCTTTAAAAATTATGATTGTAAAATATATTTTTTGTTTTTTTAAAGATAAATATCTTCCATAGAGAAAAATTTAATTATTCGTATAACGATTGAATTGTTTAGTATAAGTTATTTTATGTATGTCTCTTATTTGCTTACATCAGTTGCAGGACGTCTTCTACTAGCCGCAGCAACTGCAGCTGCTGCCACTGCTGCAGCGGCATGTTGTTGTTGGTGCTGTTGTTGTTGCTGTTTTGCAATAGCAATAGCTGAAATCGTACGTTGTGTTAAATTATTACTAGCTCTAGCTTGTATTTGAATCTGTTGTTGCTGTTGCTGGGAATGCTGAGATGCTATGGGTTGCTGTTGGGCTGATGTCAATGTCGCTTGTTGTTGACCTAAAAGAACAGTTTGAGCCTGCGGCTGAGGCGCAGTTTGAGATGATTGGGAAGCTGTTATTTGATTTAAAATGCGCTGATGTTGTTGGTGTTGAACCTGGTGTTGTGTAGAGGTTTTAATTGTTTTTAATTGCAGTTTTTGCGTCGACATAACAATGGGAGTGGCAGTTAGATTTGCAGAAGATGTAATATTTGTATTTGTATTGGCTGAAATATAAATTTCATATAAATGTACATCGTAAATTTTTTTTCATAATTTCATTTCATTTACAATTTATAGGGGCAGCAGCTGCAATTTTTAAAGTAGATCCACCAATTTGTCTTTGAGTTATTAACTGGCGATTACCAGTTAATTGTTTTGTACCTACAACTTGAATATTGCGACCACCTTGTTGGATAGTACCTACAAGTTGAATGGATTGATTGGGTTGGTTTCCATTACCTGTGCTGCTAACAGTTATAGTAGCTTGTTGTGTTTGAGCAGATTGTTTTTGTTGTTGTTGCACACTGTGTGGCTGCTGCACAATAATACTTCCACTGCTTGCTGTACCTGCATTTGCCGTTGTAACAACAGTTGATGAAGCACCGTTACCTGATGTTTTTAGAGTAGCTGAATTTAATTTCTGCATGCCAGATCCCACCAAATGTGCTGTAATAGAAATAAAGTGTCAGTTATTGAAATTTTAATTCTTATCAGAGTTTATTGAACGATTTTTTGTACTGGAGGCTCAAATTTACTGCAATTACTGACAACAGTTTTGGCATTGTTTATTCTTCATTAACCACTCATATGCCTGTTGGTTTACTAATTTTTTTTTCGTAAGACATACTTTTTTGTTTTTTTTAACCCCCGATTAAAAAAAGGGTGTTATAAGTTTGTAGTGTGTGTCTGTGTATCTGTGTGTACGTCCGTGTCCACGTACAGGCCAAACGGCTGGACCGATTTTCATTTATTATATTATATTAGAAAAGTAAAGCCGTTTAGAAGATATAACATCTTTTCTGAAAAAAGTCGGGGTTTTTAAAATTTTTAATTTTTGTTATTTATTTTAAGGTGATATGTGATAACGTCCCAGTAAAAAAATTGAAGTCATTCTGAAGGAACTACATTTTCATGACTTCTTTGACGTGTCTTATTTTACTGGGGTACTCCATTTTCACTGAAATTTTTTTCGCGTTTTTATTGCCGTTCAACTCAGTTTGGCCATCTGATAGTCAGCTCAACTTTCACACAGCCCAAATGCGTTTTCAGATTTATATCGCAGTACTTTTCTTACTACATACATACATAAATGTCCAAGCAATCATCGTTAACACTTTCCTCAAACAAGTCTGTATTATTACAAATTGTATTACAATTACACTGTGTGACACAAAAAATGCAAACTTCTCGTGTTGAAGACACCCAATCAGGTTATTCTACTTTCTATGATTACTTCGAGAAATTCTACACGAGAAGGAGTTTGCAGTCAATGACTTCAAAAATGTGTCGCAGTAGCGGAATTCAAGGTTGACCTTGTAGATCTTTTACATACTCGTATTCTAGCTTTGGTAAATTTTGTTAAATTTGAAGCAAAGCAACAACAATTTACCAAAGCTAAAAGATGTAAAAGATCTGCAACGCCAGTGTTATATAGTTTCCGTGGGTAGATATTTTATTTACATACATATACATATATTTCTCTTATAACAAAGAGTGCTTTTACTATGAAATATTTTATTTATTTATTACATAAAGCATAAAGCCTATACTACACGGCATGTAAAAAACCATATGGGCATGTGGCTCTGACGTAATTTTGACGTCATCATGAAGCTACATTCCGTGTAATAGTAACTTATATATATATATACATGTAGATATTCACATGCTTACAGATATGCTGCCTCAGAAAATGTGTTCGATTCGGCTACATGTGTCACATTTGTATTTTGGAACAAAAATACTATCAAAATTTTACTGCATGTAGCCACTACAAGTAATTTTACAAAATGCAACCAATATGCTGAAAATACCCGTGACATCATCGCCACATTGTTATGTTAGGTTAGGAGGAGTGGTGCTTTACCGCACGTTACGTTAAATAGCTGATGTTAATAACAATCTCTACCCAAGTAGATAGACTAGGGTGCTGATGAAGTGCGTTGCTGCACAGAAAAATATCAGTATTTCCCCCAGCTTAAAAGTCTAATTTAATTTTTCTTCTCTTCTTTAGAAACTCACATTAATTAATAAAATATTTCATTCAATAAAAAGAATTGAAATTACTGAACTTAAGCCTGACTAAAAATTATTTCTGATTAAAAATTCACTATAGTTCAATTAAAAATCTAAAAAAGAAAATAATAATGATATATAAAATATAACAAAAAAAAAAATAAAATATATATAATGTTTAAGGCCCCAATTGGGTCCATTGTGATTCCCTTCTGTTGCCCAAAAAGTTATATTTACCCTCCCATTTGCAGCCAGAAGTGTCCCTATTATCCATCATTAAGCCACCGAATTCCCATGATGAAGCCCTGATGTCCTCTAGTTTACACTTCCCGATATTAGTAATGCTTTCATGGAAACGTCTGCTCAGCCATCTAAGCCTATGACGTTTCAGCTTCGGGCAGTGACAGATAATATCGCTCATTTGCTTCAATAGTGGCACAACTCAAAAAACCAGTTTTGCAGAAAACGCGTTTTAAGTTTTCAATTTGCATACAACTCAATGGAGAAATGAAAAAAAATTCTTCTCTCAGGAGGTGATGGTACAAGCTATTTATATGAAATTTTTACACAAGATAAAATACGAAATGCCGCATCTTTCTGCATTATTAACTCAAAAAACTTATTTTTTGAGTTATGCCACTATTGAAGTAAATGAGCGATATGTTCAATGGTTTCTGGTTCCTCT
>CATLJX010000057.1:0-72500 GCA_949987645.1 Tachina grossa
GATACACTAGTCGAGGTATAGCAAATCGAGCTTCCACTGTGTTTTAAAACTCATGCTTGACCTAAAACTTTATCTATGTATTGTTAAAGTTCATAGTTGTTTATTGTTTATATCATACATTGTCACATTAATTAAAATACTATAATTAATGGCGTAAAATTTTGTGGTACCCACTCGCTTTTATAATGATTTCAAATAATGTACGTATAATATATGTATGTAATTAAACAAAATCTCCTTCTCTCAATGCTTTCATTTATTTTATTTAATAGCCTAAAATATTATTTGCCTCAAACACTTTCACTTAACGCAGTTCTACTGTTCTAGTCTCATACCATTATTGTTATCCAAACAATATAAAACGTGAATTGAAAGTCGTCTTAACACCTTTCAGCATATAAGCCATAAATTATTAGCTCATTGTTATTTTAGGCCACATAAAGTGGCAACAGTAAGTGACATTATCATTAAAATTTAGATAACAAGGCAACAGGAAGGCTTATTAGGATACAAGTAATTGTGTGGCATACAAAAGAAATTGTAACAAAAGTATTACAATTATTTATAGTTGGTTGAAGGAGATTGTTACATTGCTTAGAGAACGAAGATATTTTTTAGGTTTTTAGAAGTAATAAAAGAGTACCTAATGTCTACATAATGTTACCTTAATATAGAAAGGGCCTAACTCATTATTTTTTTTCAATTCGGGATTTTTGCATTTTTTTATACATTAGTTGTTCTTATATCGAAATATACAAAAAACTCGATTTAAAAAATAAAATGAGTTAGAGCCTTTCTATCTAGGCGCACAGTAGTGCGCCAGGCCAAGTTCTGGCCAAAGCACGCAGTGTATATATTTACACGAAGCCATTCGAGCTGTTTTTACCCCCCTCATAACTATGTTCCCCTCAATCGTAAAATTATGATATTTAAAACATAGTTAGAATAAATTCATATAACCTCATATGCGAAGTTTGAAAGTTTTGCAATGAAAGCTTCCGGAGATATAGAGGTGCAAAAAGTGCATATTTTAAGACATACTCACTGACCACTGGCCACTGACACACTCATCAAATTGATGAAGCACTTCCGCTATAGTTAGAGAGCTAAAATTTGGTACACGAGAAGACCTAGGTGAGCAATTAACCAGAAAAATCTGAAAACCAGAAAGGAGGGCGGGGCTACGCCCATAAAAATTAAAATTTCTGCTATTGAGCTGAAATTCGACGCAGTGCTAGGTCTAGGTGAGAAATAAAATAAAAAAATCTGCAAACCTGAAAATTTTAGCCAGGGGGCGGGGCTACGCCCATAAAGGTCACAATTAAAAATGCTAATCTAAGGCGCTTCATGGAAGCTATTTTATTGAAATTCGGCATATATACTGCGCTAATACAAGGCTATAAATTTTTCATTAAAAAAGTGGGCGTTGATACGCCCATACAATTTAAACCTCATTTTAATGCCCTGCGGCTCAGCATATTTAGATATACTATTTATCTAGCTATTATTATCCGTTTGTAACGAAACCACACACGAATAATAAGCACTGAACTAAAAAATTTTTGACTTTGGAAAAATGGGCGGCGTTACGCCCATAAAAATTTAAAACTAAAAGTTGCGCTAAGGAGCTGAAATTTGATATACAAGTAGGTGTAGGTGAGAAACCACCTAGAAAAATCTAAAAACCCAAAAATTTTAATTAGAGGGGCGGGGCTGCGCCCATAAAACTCAAAAATTAAAAATTATGCTAAGGAGCTGAAATTTGATTTACAAGTAGGTCTAAGTGGAAAACAAACCAGAAAAATTTGAAACCCAAAAAATTTTACCAGAATGGGCGGGGCCACGCTAATATTGTTTTGAACCAAATACTTAATATAAAGCTTTTAATTCAAGCCAATTTAGTAAAATCATGCATCACCTTAAAAATTGGGCGTGATCACTCCCAAAAAATGTTAGCCTAGCATATTTCAGAAGAAAGTAAGCATGAATTATAAGCGCTGCTCACAACAAAATTTTGAGTTAGGAGTAGTGAGGAGAGGTAATGCTGATAAAATCTAAATATATAATTCGCGCTAGAGAGCTGACATTTTATACACTAGTAAGTGTAGCTGCGTAAGCCAATGGGAAAATCTTAAAATAAAAAGTTTTACCCGGTATGCGGGTCCACGACGTTAAAACTCCAATTCGCACTAGCGAGCTTAAATTTGATACAAAAATAAATCTAGATAAGAGATCACTTTGAAAAATCTGAAAACCCAGAAGTTGCTATCAGAGGGCGGCGGAAACAAGCACTTCAAATTTAAAATTAACATAAATTTTATTAAAACTTTTCACATACATTGCACTTATCCAAAAAAAAAAATCCCTATTTTGAAAAGGTGCAGGTACTTCGGCTTAACAGTTTTTAATTTAACGCTCAGTTCTTTCTTATTAACTTTTTAATACCAAACTTTGCATGAACCACAAGCACTAGCAGATATAAAAGTCAGCGGGGCCAGGCTCATAAAAATTTTACGTAATATTATACTATAGAGAGCTGACATTTTGTACACAAATAGTAATTGATTTACTCAATCGGAAAATCCAAAAATTAAAAGCACCAGCTACCCTATTGAAACTTTGCATACACATTGGGCATATCCTTTTGATTTATGTACTTCGGCTAAGCAGACTTTATTTAACATGGCGGGGTCATGCCCACTAAAACTTACGCTGTATTTTACATGTTTCTTCCAGTCGCCTTTTACCAAATTCCATACACACTGGCGAGCCGTGGTAATGACACAATGGTGCATATTTATGGTGAACAATTCAACAGC
Organism: Tachina grossa; assembly: GCA_949987645.1. NCBI lineage: Eukaryota > Metazoa > Arthropoda > Insecta > Diptera > Tachinidae > Tachina > Tachina grossa. The sequence goes on from CATLJX010000057.1 coordinate 2,820, forward strand.
CATCGCACTCTTACCCATTATTTTATGTAACTCTGCCATTTTCAACTGGCACAGTGATCATGAATAGAAATAAAATACACCACAAATTTTAAGTTTAAAAAGTGTTATTATAGAAATCTTTTCAAAAAGTAATCAGATCCTCACAACAACATAAATGTGAAAAACGGCCAAGTTCCTATCAAAAATTTCGGCCATTAAAAGTTGTGAGATATAAATTTTGACCAAGTTCTTCTTTGCCACAATACCTAACACAGAAATATATTATGTATGATATAAATTTGTAATCGTACGCATTTTCACTGCCAGATCTGGCATTTTCAGTATGTGAAAAGCATTCAACTTTTAAAAAATTCTGCCAGATGCTTTTTGGCAGAATTTGCTTAAAATAATAAATGTTAATTAGTTAAATTTTTTTCAATGTACAAAGTATTTCTATTAATAAATTTAAATTTTTTTATAATTATGTGTTTCCCTCGTAATGTAGATGCAACGAATACATACATACATATGTATGTATTATATGCTATGTATTGTATACATATGTATGTATGTGGAGCCCTATTTTAAATTATCCGTAAGCGATAAAAATTAAAGTTTTCAGAAGCCAGGTTTTTATAGTATCCAAATATATTTTACCATGCATAAATTGTCGCTTAAGTACAAATTTTGCAGCCTGCATTTTCAAAGATATCAAACATTTCGACATTTTGATAATTCTAAACTATGGGTAGGCCATAGTTATAATTTCAATTACAAAAGTCTATTTTTTACAACATCTTGCTTATAATTAAACCGAAAATAAGTCTCGATATACAAACATATATACATATGTATATTATATGTATATAACCTGAAGGAAATGTCGACGGTAAAATGTACTGAGTCGCTTTTGACTTTGTCACCAGTACTACTCTCTAATTATTCCCCATAAAATACTTTGTGCTATGTACATTTAGCATGCGCTTGTCATTGAAAATCTACTAGTAACAGTAAAACAGTTGACTAGGTACTGACTACGTAGTTCTTATGGCAACATGGAGAAATACCAACCAGACTTTACTGGTACATTTCTATACTTTACGTACATGCAAATTTATGTATATTAACAAGTTGTTGAAAAATTCACCAGAAATACACCACATACATATGTTTTTTCTCTTACCTTTATACTGATGATGAATAGAAAAAAAAAACTGTAGGCAATGTGTTGACATAAAGAAACTTGGTCCCAGTCCGAAAATACATAAATATTCATATCTATGGATATGAATACATATCCATACATACATACTATGTATGTATGTATGTATGCATGTGCTATAAAAACACCTTCAAATACTAATAAGTTTGTATAAACATGAAATTCAAAGCTATTTCAATAACAATTTTTTAAATGTAAATCTGGCATTATACATTTGTTCTGTAGAACATTTTAACATAATTTTTTTTTACAGATCTAGCATTCTCTCATAATCATTTTCTGGCAACGCTGCACATAAGGGATAAAAAAATTAAGAAAATATTATTTATAATTGTTTGTCAAACGCTTAAAGTAGCATGGAGGCTACATTAAAAATCTCTGAGTTATGAAACGTTTATTAAACGTCTAATAGGCTATTAATCATTTATGAATACACATTTAGCGATTTTTGACTATTAATGTGTTATTGAACTGTTAATAATCATGTATGAATTAGACCGTTAGTAAATAAATTGTTATTCTTAACCCTAATTAGTACATTGGGGTCTTTTGCTCACTTGGAAATCTTCTAGTACACAGAAAACTATTTTAAATGGTAAAAACGTAACTATATGTATGTTTATTGGCATTTCCTCAATCACGTTACATCATTGTTGCATTACGTCAGCTAGCTATTAAAGGCTCAGTTAGCCGGCTGTAATGTAAAGTAACTGCAACAGTAGGAAACAGCTGATCGATATTGTTATGTGAAAAGTAACGAAAATGGTTATAGAGATGTAATGTAACGTAACCTACTTTTCATATAAAAATATCTATCTGCTGTTTTCTACGTTACAGTTACATTACATTACAGTCGGCTAACTGAGCCTTAAGCTTTTAATTTAGAGCTATGCTGTTCGTTATGCTCCTTTCACTAAAGCTATTTCATCAAATAACGTGACTTGACAAAAAGTCGCATATTCTGTGTAAATGCCCTTATTTATAACTAAGTCAAATCAGGAACTTTTTAATTAACGCTAGCAATATACTTTTTTTTTTTTTTTGTAAAAGTATTATTATAGCCATGCGCCAATTAAAATTCAACATTTTCGATGAAAATTTTTCTTACAACAATTTGTATTACGAAACATGAATCTTGCTCATTAGCCATGGTGATAAAATAGGCGATATTATCCTAATTGATTTGCTTTCTTTGACTGTTTTATTTACTATAATCAAATTTTCCAGACTTTCTTTCTTCACATAACAGACATCTTTTGCCCAGCAAAAAAATTAAAGTTTACCTTCATTGTACACATTTTCAATAGCCATAAAAAACTTTTCATATATTGATATCTTGACACGTAGCACGTAAACCGATTTCTGTTTTAATATAAGGCTCCACACAAAAAAAAAAAACAACAAGTCAATTGCCGATTGTGCTCTGTATGAGTACAATTTAATTGATTCATATCACGTAACAGAATTGTATGTATGTATAAACGTATTTATGTACATGCATGTGTATGTGCGCAAGCACTTATCATTTTGTTTGGCGCTTCATATGCAGGAAAATATCACGCAATACTCATATCAATTATAAAGCTAATTGTGCTTAGTTAAGCTTACAGTACAAGGAAGTGTAATTTGTATGCCAGATCACATACACACATACAATCAAATCATATACATATGTATACATGAATGTATATAATTAGTAGAGCTGTGCAGCTCATGAACGAACGGGTTAAATTGAACGAATCACTTAATTGAACGAACTGATCCGGTGATTTTTCTGAACGCTCTTGGATCACTACCGCTCGATGTTTTCGTTCATTCAGTTTGTGTTTCAGGTCTTTTATGTCAAATTTGCTTTCGTTCATGTTTGCTATTTATGCTATGTCGTTTTGTTTGAGTTGAGTTTTTGTGTTTTAAAAGGTTTAGGTACGTTTATACTAAATTCTATTTAGCATCACTGTGGCACTGCCATCATTACTTTGATAATTTGATTTAATAGTCTTTTCACAAGAAGTATTTTTACTAGTGTTTTTTATAAAGTGTTTTTACAAAGTAAAGATGTTAGACCTTAACTGTATATATGTTTATACATACATTTCATTACCTCAATCTAAAATGAATTTGTAGTGCTTGAGATATTTTTTTTGATTCCGGTAAAATATTTTTGACGACAAAATTTTAACTTAAACTTTGAGAAGTAACATTCAAACATTGATGCGCCTTTGATATATAAATAACGATAAAAGAGTTACAATGCTTTTATTAATTATTGGAAGAAAAAATAAATAGTAAAACCAAACAAAAGTACCTTTCTTAATCTTAATATTAAACTAAATATTAAGCCAAAATAAAATGTACAATATTCTAGTCGAAAGAACAAGAAATTATTTATAAAATAAATATAAATATAGTTTTTTAAATAAATAATTCAACTTTTTTTAATAAATTCTTCAATTAATTCATTCGCATTATTTAAATACTCGTATATACAACCGATTTTATTGTTCTTACAAAATAGCATTGTTTCATACTGTCGTTCAAAAGTGAACGATTGAACGAACGGGTCAATTTTTTGCTAATTGAACGAAAATGACCGATCACTGAAAAGAACGATTTGGCACAGCTCTAGTATATAGGGTAAAAGCACCAGTAGTCGGCCACTTAAATTTTTTTTTTCATTTCGAATCTTGTTCCATTTTTTATGTGAAAATGATATTGCGATGATACGTGCTTATTATAATTCTGTTACAAGTATTGTTTTATGTTCATTTAACTGTTTCCCAAAACAATGTATATAAATTTAAGAAGTGTTCACATTTTCTAAAACTCATCATTTTCGCCAGTAGTCGGCACCCATGTTCTTAAGTTCGGCCATTGAGGACCCTATATCGGCATGTAAATTTTTCTAAAGAAAGTGTGACATTTTATAGGAATTCAAGCAACTTTTTACATAGAATAACAATTTTTAACATTTCTATGTTTCTTACTGGCACCCAATATAGAAATGGTGCTTTTTCAGGATTCGGCAGAATATTGGTGCATAGTAATTTTTCTCTGCTACCGAATAGATCTATTGTACGAGTATCGCTTAAGCCCCGTTCAGACTATTATACAAGTATTAATACTTTCATCACATTTTACGATACAGAAATCTAAATACATTCGTCGCGACTGTCAAAAAAATCTAACTTAAAATCACATATTGTGTTCAGACCATCACACTTCAAATCAAATGTGTAATACAAGTAGAAAACAAAACAGCTGTTCAATGAAAATGTATGTGCTATTCATTTACTAGCGGCGGCAAAACGGTTTCATGCAGGCGGGGACGTGCCGACACTTGAAAAAATTCAGCAGTTAAAAATATTCTATGTAAATAACAGAAAAAAATTTAAGAAAAGATATTACAAAAACGTTAAAAAATTACGTCAACGAAATATATTTCCATACGATTCACTTATTCAAAACTTTGAGCCGATATACATATGACAAAACATTACATCAATGACGACACGCTATCGGTGGCGAAACAGTAGAAAATTTTCTAAAAACGAAAAAAATCTTATGGGATGTCAAAATTTGTATCGTATTATTTGCCACTTTGATGACATTTTGCGTTCAGACTATCACACTTGCACGTATTATTTGAATTTTTGACAAGTATAAATACAAAGTATAATAGTCTGAACGCGGCTTTACGAGATACTAGAACACCTTGTCTATTCCTGTTCTCCTGAAGAATATCAGGGGATAAACCTTCACAGTACTTTAGAATATACTCTAAAATTTAATCATCATAACCACAGACTATATACAAACTGTTATTTCCAATGGCAAGCCTGTTTAGGTGCATTTTCTGTCTGTGAGGAAACCTGTCAGCATTATAATACTCACATGAGAGCATTGAAACGATTTTTGTTATGCGTTATAATCATTAGCTTTCCAAGCCCCGATCCAGGGAGATTGACCCAGAGGTGTTCCCTAGTATTTTTTATCTCCACCGATAATCTTCTCGTATTTTATCCTATTCGACCATGCACTAAGTGCTTTAACGTTCCGCACTCTGGTGCCACTTTCAGCAACTATGGCAACATGGCATAAACTTGTGATAAAAAGATAACAGAAGTTCACGATCAGTGTCTTTTCAGGGATGATTGCTCCCATTGGCCGCCGTAAGACACGTCTTCATAACTGCTTTTGTATAGAAGCATGCTAGCCTATTCATCTTAAGGTTTTGCGTGTGCGACTCTATGTTTTTTCTGCATAGATATACTCACTTTTAGTGCTTTTATTGCCATTTAGATAATCGCTTCTAAATGCTATCTCTATAAAACCTTTGAGTCCCTCCCAGGTACTTTATCTCAAATGAGCTTTCTAAGAGCACGCTGGTTTGCCAGAGTAAGAGTTTCCTCCTTCTAGTGAAGGGAACAATGTACGCCTTTGCCGAGTTGATATTCAACCCTACAATTAAGCACATTTCCTTCGCTACCTTAGTTCGTTCTGTACAATGTCACTGAAAGTCTGTTCAAAGTGGTCATATGTATTTACAATCATACAATTTTCTGTTATTTCATAAAGTAATTATCTGTTATGAATTACAAAATTGCAACCTCAGTTCAATAAACTAATAATAAAAGTTCATACCGGCCTTAGGAAACTGTATGCGTGGTATAGAGTATGTAGTATGTATACTCCATACAATTACTATGCCGACTACTGGGTAAACTGATTTTAAATTAAGTTTTTTTAATAGCAGTGGCAAGAGAGATGATTACTATACTATTTTGCAATTTTTGAGCTTAATATGAGAAAATACTACTTTTCCTATAGTCGGCACACCCCTGCCGACAATTGGAAATCATGAAAAAAAAAATTTCCTAATGTCGGCACCCATTAAAATAAGCAAAATAAATATATTTTATTAAAATTTTCACATTAATATCAATATTTTAGTTGATTTGAATCCATAGAAACCGGCACTTTTAAGAAATTACTTCATTTAATGTGAATACTCACTTGTTTAAGTTGTGCTCACTACTAAGAAATTTCTTAAAAAACATTCATAATAACCCTCTTTAAAAACAGTCATATAGGTAATTATATAGTCATCAATATACTCATCTCATTCAAATTTACTTAATGTTTAGAGATAAGTGAGTATATTGCTAATGAAAATCAGATCTTACAGCCATCCCTAAACAATGACGGAAAGCGGAAAATTTTTTTCCGCCGAGCTTTAACGCTGAAATGCCATACCTAAACAAAAGCGGCAAAGTTATGTCAAAACGATAAAGAAATGAAACAAATAAATAAAACAACCCTGATTATTTTAACAGCCGGACGGACGACATTGTTGTTTGTGATTTTGTTATTAATACTCGGTTACATAAATTTTGTTATATAAATTAAAATAAAATAATAAATAATTTTGAAAAAATTAGCTATTTAGAAGATTTGGAAAACTTGCTTGTGTTAAGGATGATGGTCAGCGTTGCCATATTTTTTTTCTCAGAATCCTTCAAGTCGAACAAAAAATCTCTTTCTCATTAAAAATCTTTTTTTTTTAGTGATTTGACTCAAAATATATTACATAATATGCATTGTTTTTACTGAATTCAAACTAAGGAAAAATTTATTTTGCTTCAAATGAACTAAGCCTACAGGAATAGTATCAGTGTTTTGACCGGTCATTTGATCGGAAGTCATGCAGGATATATTCATCATTGCGTAGAACAAACTTTCTATTACTATTAAGGGCAAAATAAAAAATGTGACACGAGTTAAAAAATAAATTATTGAGGGTACGACAACGTTTGCCGGGTTCAGCTAGTATATATGTATATATAAATATAATTTTTGTTTTTTTTATTATTTTAAAAAGTCCATTCAAAATACACAAATAAATAAAATATTTAAAATTAAAAATATAAGTAAGCAAAAACAGAATAACCTAGGAGGTATCTAGCCCTCTTCACACATTTTTACGGCCAACGCATCTTACTTTTTACAAATATCTACAACTTTGAAAAGAAATATGTATATATATATATATATATATTAAATTTTGTGAATTTCTTTTATTCATTATTGTTTTTACTTATCTTTTTCAACACTTATAAATTTTAATTTTCACAGACAGAATGACGACCCTCTTCACATTGTACAATTTAAGGCTAACAGGGACTTTAACGGCAAGTTTTATATGAAGAACTGTCAGTTAAAGTTCACGTTAACACTAAATAATATACTAAATAATATGAACTAAATAATATACTAAGAGTTCCAAATATCATATTTATAAAAATCTTATTTTTAACAAAGAAATCTTTTAGTCTTTTTAACATCCCGAAAAACTTCGAAAATAAGATAAATCTTCACATATGGTAACGCTGATGATGGCAAACAAAAGGCAATTGTTTTCTTTTGCAACTAACTTCATTGTGAAATGCGATGTCAAAATGGGATTTTCTAATAGCAAAGCGTTGCCGCCGCGTTATTTCGGTATGCTCCATACAGAATGTATGGACATGAGAACTTTTGACAGCTAAAACACGCTTGCCGCTTTTGTTTAGGGAGGGCTGTTAATTATATATTTAATGGCCGCTATCCTTATTTATATACATTTTTATTTAAAAGTGCCGATTTACGGGCTTTTACCCTATATATATTATTTGTATACAAACATATATATTTAATTGTTCAGAGCAAATATGTACTTAACTTGGATTTAATGACAAAAAAGTTAATTGTTGCAATATAATTGAGAAGCTTTTTGTTTAATACTTGTTGGTATAGACATGCAAATACACTCCTTGGTAGGTTTTTCAGCTGTTTTTATAGCTGCAACATATCGGCCTGATTGGAGTGTAATCTTTTACAAAAAAGCTTTTGTGCTTTCACACGGACAAGCGCACGATAGCCAATCCGATCTCGACGACAACAATGCTTGTGCTTTCTTTGCAAATAAACAAGACCAAATTTAAAAGCTTTCAAAGCTGTTAAACTCAAGTGCAGAGTGTGTGTTTGTTTGGACGTAGCTGGTTTATATTAAAAGTAAGTATCCGATACCACAGAATATGTACACTACGTCCTGTAGGGGCCTGACCATTGTCATGAATTTGTAAAGTTACTGATAACTGAAAGATAAACTTGCATTTCTAAAAAAAACCCTATCTTAGTCCCTTAAGATGTTCATCTAGGCTTACATCAGCGTACCAGTGCATGTACGAAGCCATTCGTCCTGTTTTTAAAAACCCAGGTAGGTGAGTAAGCAACTAGAAAAATTTTAAAATCAGGCTTCATTTTTAAAACTATAAATTTTCGTTTTCAAAGCTGGGCATGGTGACTACACCCATACAATTTTAATCTTCTGTTTCGTTTATTTCGAGTTGGCACATTTAAACCTTTTATCTATGCATTTCTTATTAGCCGTTTACTATGAAAAAAAATTTTAATATAAAAACTGGGCGAGGACGCCCATAAAAATTAAAACTTTAAATACGCACCAGAGAGCTGATATTTGATATACAAGTGAAAAATTAAAAACCATCCTCTGGTTAAAAATTTGACAAAGGGGGCGGGGCCATGCCCCTTAAACTGAAAATTAAAATTTACTAAAACTGGAGCGATTTTATGGAAACTTTGCACACACAGCGCAATGTATGTATAAAAAACATATAATTTTTCATTTTTATATATGGGCGTCACCACGCCCATAATATTTTAAACTTCGATTTAGCTGGTTTTAAACTACTACTAATACTACTACATTTCTCATTAAACGTTTCCTGTGCAACTTGACATGAATCTAAAGCACTGGCCGCAGAATAAACATGAGCTTAAAAAGGTGGGCGTGTTCACATTCATAAAAATTTAAATTTATAATTTGCACTAGAGAGTTGAAATTGATATCTGCACAAGTAGGCCTGGGTCAGTTACATACTAGAAAAATAGAAAAATAAAAAATTAAATTATCGAAGGTGGGAGGTGGGAAGTGGGACAGGCTCATAAAAATTTAATATTATATTTTACGGCGGAGAACTGAGATTTGGTACATGTAGTGCTAGGTGCACTACCAACCACAAATGTAGTGTATTATCCAAGGTATAATAGACTACAGCCACCACGCTATAATTCATTATTTTATCATCATTGATAGAGAAAAATCAGATTAGTAGCTTTAAGTTTAAACAGTTTAATCAAGAAAACTTTTTGATGTGTCAACATCTATACGCTAGGGGGTAAAAATCTTTTGCACAATACAATCACAAATTTTGAGTAAGATGCACACCGCGTTGTCAAATCGGTGTGAGCTATATATGAGTGTATTAGTATTTGAAAGAAGCAATAATAATAATTTAAATAAATTATTGTAAATATATAGGAATTTGCTGGTTTTTTTTCTGTTTTATTTAACTTGATAATTGCTTTATTAGGGTTCCGTCCACCAAAGGTGAAAATGAACCCTATTGTTTTCGCTACGCTGTCCGTTCCTTTGTTACAGGGTATTTCCTCGAGAACCGTCAGAGCTAAGGAACTGAAATTCGGACACAGTGTGTAGACATTTGGCCGCTACAACAGCAAATATATGAGAGTTAAAAATTAAAGGGTGTTCCAAAACGAGAAAAGAAAAATGTTAAAATCGCATGTAATATACAACATACACTTGAATTTTGTAAAGTTAGTGTATTTTTATACACACTACAACAATTAACAGTAAATTTAAAAAATTTAAATTAAAGGGTGTTCCATCAGTTAATGCAATTTTGACTTTGTAATTTTGAGAACTTGCTGTATCTTGGAAATGTAAGAGCAAAACTCTTAAAATGTTCAAAAACTGTAAAACTAAGAATTCAAAAAATTATGAAATCGCCAAATTTAAGAAAATCGCCAAAAAGAAAAAAATCGCCAAAACGAAAAAAGCACCAAAATAAAAAAAAATTCTAGGACTAAAATAAATCTAGAAAAACTGGAAAAATCGCCAAAATGAAAAAATTGCCAAAATTAAAAACAACCCCAAAAACAGAAAAAAATCGCCAAAATGAAAAAAATATCCAAAATGAAAAAAAACCCCAAAAACAGAAAAAAATCGCCAAAAATGAATAAAAATCGCCAAAATGAAAAAAATTGCGAAAATGGAAAGAAACCCCAAAAAGAGAAAAAAAAACGCCAAAACGAGAAAAGAGCGACAAAAAATGAAAAAACTTAAAAAAGGAAAAAAGCCCATCAATAAAATGCTCAAAACCGAATGTATGGAACCCTTCGTGCGCGAGTCAAATTCGCACTTTACTGCATTTATTTTAATTGCAATGCGTACACAGCAACAAGAACAGCAACAACTAAACAATGAACAACAGGAATTTAAAATGAAAAAGTAAAGGCATTTACCATAGATGAGCACTAGCACTAAAATTTCATTAAAAATAATAAAAAAGTTTTAACCAGTAAATTTTTACTGATTACTAAAATATTTTTCTAAAATTTTTATAAAGTGCCTAAATGATTTATTATATGATGAGGTGCATTGAATTTTCAGCAATCAGTAATGCCCGTATTCATAAAGAAATTCTACAAAGACACTAAATTGTTTTCATAAAAAAATTTCAAAATTTGAATGAAAAAACTTTGCCACTTGCTACAATTTTATTATGATTACGGCCCTACGATTTTACTGGTAATGCAAATTAAATTTCATTATCAGTAAAAATTTACTGAACTTTTTCAGTAATCAGTAAACTTACTGCTTACTGCAATTTTTAATGCAGTACATATGTATATACTGCAGTGTGGCCATTTCTTTTGATACTTTTAATTGGTTCATTTAAAAAAATATACTAAAAGCAAAAAAAAAAATTTCATTACACAGGACAATGTGATGTCCTGTGATCGGACTGAAATTGCTTTTTTTAAGGAGTTAGATCCTCACAAAAATCGAAATGTGAAAAATTCAAGTTCTTATCAAAAATTTCGGCCATAAAAAGTATTGAGATAAAAATTTTGACCAAGTTCTTGTTTCGTACAATACTTGCCACTACAATCTTCGATGCAGATTCTTTCTGCCAAAATAAAACCGACTTCAATGCAAAGATCTGATAAGAGAAGTACTTGAAATATAAAATTGAATTTTAGTGGGCGTGTCTCCGTCCATTTTTTAAATGCAAGATTGTATGTTTTTCAGAGATCAGGGTGTGTGTTAAGTCGTGTAAAAATCGGTAAAGAAAAAAACACTTAAAATAAAATATTAATTTTTAAAGGGCGTGACTCCGTCTATTTCGTTAAGTGGAAGATTGTGTCTATTTGATAAATAATAATAATAAATTAAAAAAAGGTAGAACCGCGTGAAATATTAAAATAAATTTTAAAAAGCGCAACCCCGCCCATTTTATCAATTTTCAAAATAAAATATTAATTTTTAAAGGGCGTGACTCCGCCTATTTTGTTAAGTGGAAGATTGTGTCTATTTGATAAATAATAACAATAAATTAAAAAAAGGTAGAACCGCGTGAAATATTAAAATAAATTTTAAAAAGCGCAACCCCGCCCATTTTATCAATTTTCAAATTGTGTAATTACAAGAACCAAAAGTGTTTGATAGTTTTTGCAGAAATCAAATAAGTATAATATGATAAAATTAAATTTAAAAAACTTGTGGGTGTATCCCTGCCCACTTTTTCACAATTGGACCAAAGGAAAGCTATACCCTTTCAGACAAAAAAAAAAGAGTTTTAACAATCGGTCTAAAATCTACCGAGTTATGCAGTAACACCGCCATAAAGAAAAAATAGAGCCGAATTCTTAACCTCCTCCTTTTCTTGAAGTTGATTATTTAGAGATTATAAATGATAAAATTCAGCTCTTATTACAAAAAGATCTTCAATGAATTGTAATACTATGAGCCCTTAATTCTGAAAATGGCATAAGTCATATATTTCCTTGGGCGAGATATTTAGTAGATTACATTTGCAAAAATCAAATAATACTTTCATATTATGCAACATTTTAATTTTGAGTTGTTACTAGTCTCGATTAATGTAAATTTTTTTGGAATACTTATTAAACATTTATTGAAGTATATTTAAGATTTATTTAACGTTTCGAATCAAAAATGCATATGACTTAGACCACATTCATATTTAAGGGCACATATTACATTGAGAAATGTGTAATTAAGGCTGACATTTGTATAAACTGACACCACACACATTGGACTAAATACAAGAGCGCTGACAATGAAGATATGGCGGCCTTCGAAAACAGCATATTGTTCCGTTCTGCTAGTGTTTGTTAGAATATTTAAAATAAACTTTTGTGTTATATGAGTATGTAGGTACTAGTATGTTCCTTTAAAATTACTTCATGTAATTTGTCTTCCAAAGAACCCAAAATAAGCTCAAAAATAAATTAACTTATATATAAATTATTAAGTTTAATAACTGAATGAAGGCAATTCTGGCCGTAGAAAAATATTCCAACATTCTTAAATAATAAAATTTTCAAAGTAATTTTCTACAAGTGATGTGTTTCAATCATTTGGCCTGTGCTTCAGTATTTTGTCATACATAATATTTATGTATATGTAAGTATGTAATTATTTTCATTCTACATAACAACAGTAACCAACCCCCTTTTTTATATCCCATGTCATTAGCCACACATGTCAAGTAATATTATAACAATGTTAATTTTTAAGCTCCATTTTCATTAAACCTTATTTCTTTCTATCTTTCATTTCTATCATACGAGTAGATGTAAGTGATGTCTTTGTTGTATCTGGGACAAAAAGGTAAAAGTGCTTAAGTTGAGATAAGTTAATTTTGAATTAGTGGCACACCTGTAATCTTCATATTCAAAAGTAGCCCTGAACAAAATCTCAGTTATTTTATAAGCTTTTTCAGGCAGTTAAAGCGCAATGGCCTGCTGCTTGTTTTTTTTCGACTAATGATATGTTTTAAAATTTAAATTGCATGTGTAGGACGATGGTTACCTAAAAATATTAAAGTGAACATTCCATTATCCAATTTACCTGTAAAGCATATAAATTTCTGAAAAACGAGTTTAAAGTTTAAAACCGTAAAAAATGGCTTAAGCTTTTTTCCCTTTATGCCACAGATACGAGATGTACGTCTGCAGACGTATAAATGAGTTTTTAAGTAAAACTGTATTTATGTATGTACAAGTACTATGAGTTTGTGTTATAAAAAGCTGTATTGTGTTCATCCTAGTAACCATTAGAGAGATATATTTTTAACCTTTTGTTTTTGTCTCCATATGTAATTATATGTATATGTTCAGTTAGTTCATGTCGTCTTGTATCCCTTTTTTTAACAGTTCACACATTTATAACTTTTCAAGTGGGGACATGCATTTGCGACTTGCTTGTAAGCAAAACATAAATATGTTTTCTCGAAATAACAACTTAACATTGTTATAATTCCCTGTTATATCAACATACAGACGTACATAGACTAAATAAATGTATTATGTTGTACATGTTTGAATGTTTATTTGCTTGTTATTTTTATTTTGCCCGATTAGACAACATCTGTGTGTAACAAAATAGCAGTGATTGCATGCATCATTAAAAGTTTACAATACTTTTAATAAAATTTTGAAAGCAACTTTTTTATTAAACACTAGCTACGCTCTCAGCGTTGCTCGCTCGAAATTAATTTTTGACTTTATATAAAAGTAAAAGTATAATTTTTATAAAAGCGTTTAATAAATTCGTCTACGTATGCGTCAGTGTTGTAGCACTGTAGAAAATGCCAGGACTCCACAATAATAATAATTATAACTAGATTTTTATTGATTTAATAGCTTAATTAAATTCAGATTCTTATATTCTAATAAACAATAAATATTCAATATAAATATTTCAAAGTTCTCATTTGCTTTAGAATATTGTCATTAAAGTACTAGACTCCTCTTCCGTCTTCTGTCGCTACTGTTATTTTACTCCTTCGTCTCGTATGAAATATTCTTGGTCGAAACTATTTCACTAAGAAATTACTCTCGTGAGTCCGCTTTCATGACTAGAAAATTAACTGAATATAAATAAGTATGTCCACTTTCGTGACTAGGAAATCACTCACGTGGACGCACGGCTCACTCAATACTTATGTGCGATATGAACAAGGCACAGATCTACCAGCTTAATGTTTTCTTGAATTGGGAATCAATTAACATATATTTCCCCTCATTGTGAATGGCGTCGTCGACGTCACATCAAGACGACAGTAAAAATTGTCACTTGTCTACTCTTTGTGGTTAAAAATTTACTACTATTAACATGCTCCATTAACTTACAAAGCCTTAGTGTTTAGTAAGAGATTGTCAATAAGAGCTAATTATTGACGATAAAGAGTAGACAAGTGAGAATATTTACTGTCAGCTTGATGTGACGTCGACGACTCCATTCACAATAAGGGGATTATAACACAACTACCATACCATTGAATTTACAGAGTATACTACCGACTCTTTCAGTACGTTTGCTATTCCCAAATAAGAAATGAAATAACCCCTAATAAAATAAAAGCCAAACAAATTAAATGTACGTAAATGAAATAAAGCCCAACTAAAAAAGCCTCAAAAAAAAAACAAGCTCAAGACTAAATTAAGGCCAAAGAATTCTAAATTTCTAAATAAAAACCAATTAAAAATTCCTTAATAATATTGGGCCTTGTTATATTTTCTTGTTTGGGCATTATTTCGTTGGGCCTTATTTCATAGCACCAAAATTATTCTTTTATACTGATCGTGCAATAGTATTATAGTTAAAATTAATTTTTTTTTTATGTTTTTGTTAGTATTTTTCTTTTGCGTAAGAGACATAGAATATATGACAATAGTGTGTGTAAAATCTGTATGTTACACATTGTCTAACAATGACATTGTCAAACAATATGCAAACGTTTGCAAAATATTAAAAAAATATTTGAAGAAATCAAACTTTTGCTGCTGCAATTTTAACTGTAACTGTAACCGTAATCGTAACCGTAACTGTAACTGTAGCTGTAACTTTAACTGTAACTGTAAATGTAACTGTAACTATAACTATAACTATAACTGTAACTGTAAAGGTAAATGTTACTGTTACTGTAACTTTAACTGTAAGTGTAAGTGTAACTGTAACTGTAACTGTAAGTGTAACTGTAACTGTAACTGTAACTGTACCCGTAACTGTAACTGTACTGTAACTGTAAGTGTAAAGGCTCAGTTAGCCGACTGTAATGTAAAGTAACTGTAACAGTAAGAAACGGCTGATCGATTTTGTTATGTGAAAAATAAGGAAAATGGTTGTAGAGATGTAATGTAACGTAACCTACTTTTCATATAAAAATATCAATCAGCTGTTTTCTACGTTACAGTTACATTACATTACAGTCGGCTAACTGAGCCTTAACTCTCACTGTAACTGTAAGTGTAACTGTAACTGTAACTGTAATTGTAAATGTAAATGTTACTGTAAATGTTACTGTAACTGTAACTGTAACCGTAACAGTAGCTGTACCTGTAACTGTAACTGTAATTATAACTGTAACTATAGCTGTAACTGTAACTGTACCTGCAACTGTAACTATAACTGTAACTGTAGATGTAACTGTAACTTCAACTGTAACTGTAAATGTAACTGCAACTATAACTGTAACTGTAACTGTAACTTCAACTGTAACTGTAAGTGTAACTGTAACTGTAACTGCTACTGCAACTGTAACTGCAATGGTAACTGTAAAAGTAAGTGTTACTGTAACTGTAAAGGCTCAGTTAGCCGACTGTAATGTAATGTAACGGTAATGTAGAAAACCGCTGATTGATATTTTTATATGAAAAGTAGGTTACGTTACATTACATCTCTATAACCATTTTCATTACTTTTTACATAACAAAATTGATCAGCTGTTTCTTACTGTTGTAGTTACTTTACATTACAGTCGGCTAACTCAGCCTTAAGTATTTCACTGGGAGTATTTCCTTTCGGCGTAATGCTATTTTGACGTACATATGTTCACAACTTACACTTCAAAAAGTCCGTAACTACTCAACCGATTTCGATTAAACTAACTATTTTGGAACGAAAAAGCGCTAAGCTTTTGAGGCAGCATATTTGAATTCATCCTGTCATAAGACAGGGTAGCTCCACGAAGCGTCAAAGAAGTGAGAAACTGCGAAAGCATAAAGTGTTATTAATTTTTTTTCGATGGGCAATCAATGTTAAGAAATAAAAATAAAAAAAAAATTGCTTAGAGTACCATTTTAACTCTTACAGTTTCCAAGTTATTTTTTTTTTAATTTTTAACCAACACTTTCTTTATTTGTTAGTACATAACTTCTTTAAAAAATCACTTGATTGTGTTGTTTTGAAAAGAAAACTTTATTCAACTTCATATGAAAAAAATTATACCCATTTTTCAAAAATTGTAGCAGGAAATAATTTTGCAATTTGATTTTTGAAAATTATGAGAAAATTTTGTATATTTAGTGAAAAAAGTGTTGTTATTTTTTTTTTTGGAATATTTTAAAAAATTATTGAGTATTTGATAAAAACTTTGATTTTTTCTGAGAGATGACTGCGAAATAAATTTTTTAAATTATGCATTACTATAATGTAGAACATGTAATGAATTCGTTTCAGCCGCCGAATGAATGATTTCCTTTCAGTATATTATTATTATTATTATTATTATTATTATTATTATTATTATTATTATTATTATTATTATTATTATTATTATTATTATTATTATTATTATTATTATTATTATTATTATTATTATTATTATTATTATTATTATTATTATTATTATTATTATTATTATTATTATTATTATTATTATTATTATTATTATTATTATTATTATTATTATTATTATTATTATTATTATTATTATTATTATTATTATTATTATTATTATTATTATTATTATTATTATTATTATTATTATTATTATTATTATTATTATTATTATTATTATTATTATTATTATTATTATTATTATTATTATTATTATTATTATTATTATTATTATTATTATTATTATTATTATTATTATTATTATTATTATTATTATTATTATTATTATTATTATTATTATTATTATTATTATTATTATTATTATTATTATTATTATTATTATTATTATTATTATTATTATTATTATTATTATTATTATTATTATTATTATTATTATTATTATTATTATTATTATTATTATTATTATTATTATTATTATTATTATTATTATTATTATTATTATTATTATTATTATTATTATTATTATTATTATTATTATTATTATTATTATTATTATTATTATTATTATTATTATTATTATTATTATTATTATTATTATTATTATTATTATTATTATTATTATTATTATTATTATTATTATTATTATTATTATTATTATTATTATTATTATTATTATTATTATTATTATTATTATTATTATTATTATTATTATTATTATTATTATTATTATTATTATTATTATTATTATTATTATTATTATTATTATTATTATTATTATTATTATTATTATTATTATTATTATTATTATTATTATTATTATTATTATTATTATTATTATTATTATTATTATTATTATTATTATTATTATTATTATTATTATTATTATTATTATTATTATTATTATTATTATTATTATTATTATTATTATTATTATTATTATTATTATTATTATTATTATTATTATTATTATTATTATTATTATTATTATTATTATTATTATTATTATTATTATTATTATTATTATTATTATTATTATTATTATTATTATTATTATTATTATTATTATTATTATTATTATTATTATTATTATTATTATTATTATTATTATTATTATTATTATTATTATTATTATTATTATTATTATTATTATTATTATTATTATTATTATTATTATTATTATTATTATTATTATTATTATTATTATTATTATTATTATTATTATTATTATTATTATTATTATTATTATTATTATTATTATTATTATTATTATTATTATTATTATTATTATTATTATTATTATTATTATTATTATTATTATTATTATTATTATTATTATTATTATTATTATTATTATTATTATTATTATTATTATTATTATTATTATTATTATTATTATTATTATTATTATTATTATTATTATTATTATTATTATTATTATTATTATTATTATTATTATTATTATTATTATTATTATTATTATTATTATTATTATTATTATTATTATTATTATTATTATTATTATTATTATTATTATTATTATTATTATTATTATTATTATTATTATTATTATTATTATTATTATTATTATTATTATTATTATTATTATTATTATTATTATTATTATTATTATTATTATTATTATTATTATTATTATTATTATTATTATTATTATTATTATTATTATTATTATTATTATTATTATTATTATTATTATTATTATTATTATTATTATTATTATTATTATTATTATTATTATTATTATTATTATTATTATTATTATTATTATTATTATTATTATTATTATTATTATTATTATTATTATTATTATTATTATTATTATTATTATTATTATTATTATTATTATTATTATTATTATTATTATTATTATTATTATTATTATTATTATTATTATTATTATTATTATGATGCCCAGGGTTGGACATGCAAGGTAACGGATTTGATCGGCTTTAACACGGCAAGGCCCAAATCCAATCCTTGTTTTTGCAACCAACCAAGAAGACTCACAACCTCCGACCCTTCGGGGCAGGTGGGCATCGGGCAATGGTATTGTAACTTTTGTTTGCAATACTAGCAAATGTGAGCAACATGATCAAATAGACACGGAACGACATGGATTCACGATTAGACTAAACTGAAGGAATATGATCGAAATCTAGCATTTTTGATCTTTTTGGTTGAGATAGGTTGATGCGCTCTTAGACAGAATCGTGCAGAAAAAAAATTGAAGAGGCGTACAATCCAGTGACAAAAGTATAAGATGATGATCTAGCAATGACATGGAATCTCGATTTTAATAATGATTTTGAACAGTTTGAATTTGGGCTGGCATGTTTGGCATTCTGTTACCTTAGTATACCGGAGTGAAATCCTGTCGAAACGGCTTTCAGGCTAATGTCACGCTTGTCTTCCGTCCTGTTAAAACCCTGGCAAGGACTTGGAAAACGCTCTATGCTACGTAGCTATTCAGTTGGCCATGCAGGTTCAGTTGATATGATATCCTGATTAATGCTCGACCTGGCTCTGAACACAAGTACCCATAAGGACTTGTGTCAACCCTCGCGAGGACCTCACTGCTTGCAAAGGGACCCTCGGGGTCATTAAAGAGCGGCTGCATAACGAACATAGATAACGGTTTCAAGATAGGACCCACCCGCACAAAAATGAATACACCAAAAACAACAACACAAAAAACACAAACCCCATTAGGTACAGGAAAAAGGAACGCGGAGATACCTTTTATGAGTAGCTCCAAAACTAAGCGATCTCCAGTTGCTACCCCCGTTTCATTGGTGAACAAGGGAGAAATCGTAACGGAGATTAACACTGAGACACCTCAAGAAAAAACGAGGGATGCAGATGATGGGCAACAGGGAATTATACCAACACACAGCTCTCCGAGACAGGAATTCATTTTAAAAATGAGATTCTCCGAAGAAGAGGCTCTTGGGCAGTGTCAGAAAGTACTGCGAAAGATACGACAAGCTATGAGCAAGCAGAGAAACATAAATATGGACGTCCAGAACGGAATATCTGAGCTAGAGGAGCTCATTGACGTCATAGGCGACTACCGCAAAAACTGGAAGACTGCCGAAAAAGACAGAGAGCAAAGCATAATCGCTTCAGAGAAAAGTAAGAGAACACATAGGATCGAAGACGATGAAACGCCCTCTACATCGCAAAACAAGCGCAGTGCATCAAGCCCTGTGGATATAAATCCCGCAAAGAAGCCAAAAGAACTTCGAGCAAAGAATAATGCACAGGCTACTCTGCAGGCACAAGAAGGTTCAAGCGCAAAAACACCAAGAAGGCGAAATAATGAAGTGAAGAAAAAGAACCGGCAGACGAAGCCAAAAGAACGCCCTGAAGCAGTTATAATCAAACCGTTAGAGGGTCACAGCTATGCAGACGTCCTTAAAAACTTAAGGACAAAAGTTAAACCAGAAGAGACTCAAGTGGCAGTCCGGTCAATCCGCAAAACGAAAACGGGAGCGATTCTGCTCGTGATGGGGAAAGGCGGGAATAAGGAAGAATTTTGCAATGCAGTGCAAAACACCCTGAAAGAAGCTGCATTAGTTGCGGACCTCAGCCCAAAAGCCACAATAGAAATACAGGATCTGGATGCACTCTCTACTGTGGAAGAAGTAACAACAGCTATAAGCCAGGTCACAAAGTTGGAAAAATGCACAATGAAGGTTCACTTGACCGCAACGAATAACAGGGAGCAAAAAAGAGCGTTTGTAACACTGCCTGTAACTGGGGTAAACGAACTACTTAAAACACAGCGTATAAAAATAGCGATGACTAACTGCAGAATAAGATACCGGGAGGATACTAAGCGCTGCTACAAGTGCTTTGGAACAGGCCATCTTCAATGGGAGTGTAAAGGACCTGATAGGAAGGGGATGGGACTTTGCATCCAGTGCGGCGAACCGGGCCATAAGCTCAAGGATTGCACAAACCCCCCAAAATGTTGCATATGTTCTCAAGACGGAAAGACCCCGACAGATCACCTACCCGGGTCAAGAAGCTGTAAAACTAGTAAAAAGAGCACAAAATGAAAATCTTGCAGTTAAACATGCATAGAGGAAAAGTGGCAGATGCTCTCCTGCCCCAAATAATTATTGAGCAGAAAGTAGACCTCGCAATCATCAGCGAACAATACGCAGCGAAGCAGAGTGGCCTATGGTTTGACGACGACTCAGGAACGGCCGCTATATGGATACCCCATGGTAAGAGATTAAAAGCGCAAGATACCGGTAAAGGAAATGGTTTTGTGTGGGTACAGATAGAAGGAATAACATTAGTAAGTTGCTACTTAACTCCGAGTGACAACATTGATAGCTTTCAAGAAAAGCTGGATGCAATAGAGGACGCTATACGAGACCGAAATGGAGACTTTCTAGTGGCTGGTGATTTAAACTCCAGAGCAGTGGAATGGGGAATGCAAACCACGAATGCAAGAGGTAGAAGAGTACTCCAGCTGGCAGCAAGAACTGGACTCACAATTGCCAATATTGGCAGTGTCCCAACCTTCAGACGACCACAGTGCGAAGGTACAATCCCAGATGTAACAATGGTATCGGACCGAATAGCTAGACGAGTCTTGAACTGGAAGGTTCTCGAAATATATACGGCCAGTGATCACCAATATATATCTTATACACTGGAAGCAAACACCTCTAGGCACCCAAGAAGCACAAACGTTAGCACCCGCAGATGGAACGTAAACAAACTAGACAAATCTATACTCCTTTCAGAGGTCAACACACAAGCAGATAGACTCGAAGCACAGGAAGACACCACAGATACTGTTAACAAAGTAATGCACATCATCCAGACGAGCTGCAATAAAGCGATGCCGAAAATGAAGAAACGAAACGAGCATAAAGCTGCAGTTTATTGGTGGAACAACACCATAGAAGAGCTAAGACGCGACTGCATACGACAGCGACGCAAATATACTAGAGCTAGACGGAGAGGTATAGCAGAGGTGGAACACGCTGACTACAAGGAAGCGAAAAAACAATTGGGCAGAGCAATACAGATCAGCAAACGGAAACAATTTGAAGAACTGAGAGAAGACGTGAACAGAAATCCATGGGGACTTGGCTATAAACTAGTTATGAAAAAGCTGGGGATGAAAAATCCTGTCCAGGAAATGGATGAAAAACTTATGGATAATATAGTAAAAACACTTTTTCCTACGCACGAGTTAATTGAAGAGAGCAATGAAACCCAAAGAGCCGTAACATACACTCCGTTTACAACAGAGGAACTCAAAGCTGCTGCGCAAAGCTTAAAAACTAAAAAATCGCCTGGCCCAGATGGTATACCGGCTGAAGTTTTAAAGGAGATAGCAATTACGCGACCAGAACTACTCTTGCGAATGTACAATAGTTGCTTGAGAGAAGGCGTATTTCCGGAGACCTGGAAACAACAGAAGCTAGTGCTCATAAGCAAAGGCAAAGGCGACCCCCAAATGCCATCTTCTTACAGGCCACTCTGTATGCTGGACACAGCAGGTAAACTATTGGAGAGGCTCATTAAACCTCGGCTGGAGGAAGCTATCCGCAGCAGTGGGGGCCTATCAGAAAGGCAACATGGCTTTCGACCAGGAAGGTCCACCATAGACGCTATAAAGGAAATATCAGACGTTGTCAAAGTTGCTCAACGGAGGAACCACTTTACCAGACCCATAGTTCTCCTTGCAACACTCGACGTAAAGAACGCTTTTAACAGCCTGAGGTGGGTAGACGTACTGAAAGCTCTAAAGGAAAATTTCTCAGTACCAGAATATCTAATGAGGATGATCAGAGACTATTTAAAACACAGAGTTCTTATATATGATACGAGTCAAGGTACGAAGAGGATGTCTGTCACTTCGGGAGCGGCACAGGGATCCATTTTAGGACCTGACCTGTGGAATGCAAGCTATGATGAGATTCTAAGAATAGAAATGCCAGAAGACACCTTCCTAATCGGTTACGCAGATGACATTGCCGCAGTTATCACAGCGAGGAACACGGAAGATGCTCAGAGAAGACTGCGACAAGTGATGATTCGAACGAAGGCTTGGCTAAGCACACACGGACTAGAGCTAGCTACGCAAAAAACAGAGCTTCTACTTCTCACAAGGCGACAGATCCCCACGGAGATAACAATGCGCTTTGACGACGTTGAAATGATGACAAAAAGATGCGTAAACTACCTGGGAATAAGGCTGGATTCAAAGTTGACGTACTCGCAACAGATACAATACGCTACCATAAAAGCTGCCAAGATAACAGCCCAACTGAGCAGGCTAATGGCGAACGTTGGAGGGCCCCTTCCATGCAAGAGGAAGCTGCTGATGGAGGCTTGCAACAGCATCCTACTATATGGATGTGAAATTTGGGCAGAAACGCTAAAAACAAAAAAGAGGGCAAAAGCATTGCTCGCGGTGCAGAGGACAGCAGCGCTACGAGTAACATCGGCATATCGAACGGTGTCGGCAGCTGCTGTCTTTATAATAGCCGGAATGATACCAATCGACCTTCACGCAGCAGAACGCTTCAAGATTTTCACTGCAAGGAGAACACTTGCAGACACATTATCCCTACCAGACGTCAGACGCGAAACCATAGAGGACTGGCAGTCTCGATGGAATGAAGACAGAAATGGTAGGTGGACGGCCAAACTCATCCCCGATATACAAAAGTGGATATCTAGAAAACATGGAGAGGTGAATTATTACCTGACACAATTGCTATCTGGACACGGATATTTCAGGAATTATCTGTACAAAATGAGAAAATGTAGTACGCCATTCTGTATGTATGAAGAAACAGAAGTAGTTGACGACGCAGAGCATACGTTCTTTTTATGTCAACGCTGGTCCATAAGCCGCGAACGACTAGAAGCGCAGATTGGTATAGTCACGGTAGATAATCTTGTCGACAAAATGACAGACCACGTAGAAGCCTGGGAAGCGATAGCCAAATACAGTGAACAAGTGCTTCGTTCAAAGAAAAAAGATCTCGATAGAATGCAAAGCTCGCCCGAGTATAATGGCAGTCAACACAATGACAGCTATAACAACAGTGGGGGCCTGGACGCGGGTGAATAGAAGAGGCTGATCTTAAGATCCTAGAGGGATCCACCTGGAAGTAATGCCACAGCAGTTCCCAGGTGGGCAACACATCCCAGAAGCCACAAGGTGGGTTTTTAGCCGGTATACGTCACTTTATACGGAGCCCGGCATAAGGTGTGGATGACGATCCGCGCATCATGCATAAACCATTTTCCCATCTTGGACCCAAAAAAAAAAAAAAAAAAAAAAATTATTATTATTATTATTATTATTATTATTATTATTATTATTATTATTATTATTATTATTATTATTATTATTATTATTATTATTATTATTATTATTATTATTATTATTATTATTATTATTATTATTATTATTATTATTATTATTATTATTATTATTATTATTATTATTATTATTATTATTATTATTATTATTATTATTATTATTATTATTATTATTATTATTATTATTATTATTATTATTATTATTATTATTATTATTATTATTATTATTATTATTATTATTATTATTATTATTATTATTATTATTATTATTATTATTATTATTATTATTATTATTATTATTATTATTATTATTATTATTATTATTATTATTATTATTATTATTATTATTATTATTATTATTATTATTATTATTATTATTATTATTATTATTATTATTATTATTATTATTATTATTATTATTATTATTATTATTATTATTATTATTATTATTATTATTATTATTATTATTATTATTATTATTATTATTATTATTATTATTATTATTATTATTATTATTATTATTATTATTATTATTATTATTATTATTATTATTATTATTATTATTATTATTATTATTATTATTATTATTATTATTATTATTATTATTATTATTATTATTATTATTATTATTATTATTATTATTATTATTATTATTATTATTATTATTATTATTATTATTATTATTATTATTATTATTATTATTATTATTATTATTATTATTATTATTATTATTATTATTATTATTATTATTATTATTATTATTATTATTATTATTATTATTATTATTATTATTATTATTATTATTATTATTATTATTATTATTATTATTATTATTATTATTATTATTATTATTATTATTATTATTATTATTATTATTATTATTATTATTATTATTATTATTATTATTATTATTATTATTATTATTATTATTATTATTATTATTATTATTATTATTATTATTATTATTATTATTATTATTATTATTATTATTATTATTATTATTATTATTATTATTATTATTATTATTATTATTATTATTATTATTATTATTATTATTATTATTATTATTATTATTATTATTATTATTATTATTATTATTATTATTATTATTATTATTATTATTATTATTATTATTATTATTATTATTATTATTATTATTATTATTATTATTATTATTATTATTATTATTATTATTATTATTATTATTATTATTATTATTATTATTATTATTATTATTATTATTATTATTATTATTATTATTATTATTATTATTATTATTATTATTATTATTATTATTATTATTATTATTATTATTATTATTATTATTATTATTATTATTATTATTATTATTATTATTATTATTATTATTATTATTATTATTATTATTATTATTATTATTATTATTATTATTATTATTATTATTATTATTATTATTATTATTATTATTATTATTATTATTATTATTATTATTATTATTATTATTATTATTATTATTATTATTATTATTATTATTATTATTATTATTATTATTATTATTATTATTATTATTATTATTATTATTATTATTATTATTATTATTATTATTATTATTATTATTATTATTATTATTATTATTATTATTATTATTATTATTATTATTATTATTATTATTATTATTATTATTATTATTATTATTATTATTATTATTATTATTATTATTATTATTATTATTATTATTATTATTATTATTATTATTATTATTATTATTATTATTATTATTATTATTATTATTATTATTATTATTATTATTATTATTATTATTATTATTATTATTATTATTATTATTATTATTATTATTATTATTATTATTATTATTATTATTATTATTATTATTATTATTATTATTATTATTATTATTATTATTATTATTATTATTATTATTATTATTATTATTATTATTATTATTATTATTATTATTATTATTATTATTATTATTATTATTATTATTATTATTATTATTATTATTATTATTATTATTATTATTATTATTATTATTATTATTATTATTATTATTATTATTATTATTATTATTATTATTATTATTATTATTATTATTATTATTATTATTATTATTATTATTATTATTATTATTATTATTATTATTATTATTATTATTATTATTATTATTATTATTATTATTATTATTATTATTATTATTATTATTATTATTATTATTATTATTATTATTATTATTATTATTATTATTATTATTATTATTATTATTATTATTATTATTATTATTATTATTATTATTATTATTATTATTATTATTATTATTATTATTATTATTATTATTATTATTATTATTATTATTATTATTATTATTATTATTATTATTATTATTATTATTATTATTATTATTATTATTATTATTATTATTATTATTATTATTATTATTATTATTATTATTATTATTATTATTATTATTATTATTATTATTATTATTATTATTATTATTATTATTATTATTATTATTATTATTATTATTATTATTATTATTATTATTATTATTATTATTATTATTATTATTATTATTATTATTATTATTATTATTATTATTATTATTATTATTATTATTATTATTATTATTATTATTATTATTATTATTATTATTATTATTATTATTATTATTATTATTATTATTATTATTATTATTATTATTATTATTATTATTATTATTATTATTATTATTATTATTATTATTATTATTATTATTATTATTATTATTATTATTATTATTATTATTATTATTATTATTATTATTATTATTATTATTATTATTATTATTATTATTATTATTATTATTATTATTATTATTATTATTATTATTATTATTATTATTATTATTATTATTATTATTATTATTATTATTATTATTATTATTATTATTATTATTATTATTATTATTATTATTATTATTATTATTATTATTATTATTATTATTATTATTATTATTATTATTATTATTATTATTATTATTATTATTATTATTATTATTATTATTATTATTATTATTATTATTATTATTATTATTATTATTATTATTATTATTATTATTATTATTATTATTATTATTATTATTATTATTATTATTATTATTATTATTATTATTATTATTATTATTATTATTATTATTATTATTATTATTATTATTATTATTATTATTATTATTATTATTATTATTATTATTATTATTATTATTATTATTATTATTATTATTATTATTATTATTATTATTATTATTATTATTATTATTATTATTATTATTATTATTATTATTATTATTATTATTATTATTATTATTATTATTATTATTATTATTATTATTATTATTATTATTATTATTATTATTATTATTATTATTATTATTATTATTATTATTATTATTATTATTATTATTATTATTATTATTATTATTATTATTATTATTATTATTATTATTATTATTATTATTATTATTATTATTATTATTATTATTATTATTATTATTATTATTATTATTATTATTATTATTATTATTATTATTATTATTATTATTATTATTATTATTATTATTATTATTATTATTATTATTATTATTATTATTATTATTATTATTATTATTATTATTATTATTATTATTATTATTATTATTATTATTATTATTATTATTATTATTATTATTATTATTATTATTATTATTATTATTATTATTATTATTATTATTATTATTATTATTATTATTATTATTATTATTATTATTATTATTATTATTATTATTATTATTATTATTATTATTATTATTATTATTATTATTATTATTATTATTATTATTATTATTATTATTATTATTATTATTATTATTATTATTATTATTATTATTATTATTATTATTATTATTATTATTATTATTATTATTATTATTATTATTATTATTATTATTATTATTATTATTATTATTATTATTATTATTATTATTATTATTATTATTATTATTATTATTATTATTATTATTATTATTATTATTATTATTATTATTATTATTATTATTATTATTATTATTATTATTATTATTATTATTATTATTATTATTATTATTATTATTATTATTATTATTATTATTATTATTATTATTATTATTATTATTATTATTATTATTATTATTATTATTATTATTATTATTATTATTATTATTATTATTATTATTATTATTATTATTATTATTATTATTATTATTATTATTATTATTATTATTATTATTATTATTATTATTATTATTATTATTATTATTATTATTATTATTATTATTATTATTATTATTATTATTATTATTATTATTATTATTATTATTATTATTATTATTATTATTATTATTATTATTATTATTATTATTATTATTATTATTATTATTATTATTATTATTATTATTATTATTATTATTATTATTATTATTATTATTATTATTATTATTATTATTATTATTATTATTATTATTATTATTATTATTATTATTATTATTATTATTATTATTATTATTATTATTATTATTATTATTATTATTATTATTATTATTATTATTATTATTATTATTATTATTATTATTATTATTATTATTATTATTATTATTATTATTATTATTATTATTATTATTATTATTATTATTATTATTATTATTATTATTATTATTATTATTATTATTATTATTATTATTATTATTATTATTATTATTATTATTATTATTATTATTATTATTATTATTATTATTATTATTATTATTATTATTATTATTATTATTATTATTATTATTATTATTATTATTATTATTATTATTATTATTATTATTATTATTATTATTATTATTATTATTATTATTATTATTATTATTATTATTATTATTATTATTATTATTATTATTATTATTATTATTATTATTATTATTATTATTATTATTATTATTATTATTATTATTATTATTATTATTATTATTATTATTATTATTATTATTATTATTATTATTATTATTATTATTATTATTATTATTATTATTATTATTATTATTATTATTATTATTATTATTATTATTATTATTATTATTATTATTATTATTATTATTATTATTATTATTATTATTATTATTATTATTATTATTATTATTATTATTATTATTATTATTATTATTATTATTATTATTATTATTATTATTATTATTATTATTATTATTATTATTATTATTATTATTATTATTATTATTATTATTATTATTATTATTATTATTATTATTATTATTATTATTATTATTATTATTATTATTATTATTATTATTATTATTATTATTATTATTATTATTATTATTATTATTATTATTATTATTATTATTATTATTATTATTATTATTATTATTATTATTATTATTATTATTATTATTATTATTATTATTATTATTATTATTATTATTATTATTATTATTATTATTATTATTATTATTATTATTATTATTATTATTATTATTATTATTATTATTATTATTATTATTATTATTATTATTATTATTATTATTATTATTATTATTATTATTATTATTATTATTATTATTATTATTATTATTATTATTATTATTATTATTATTATTATTATTATTATTATTATTATTATTATTATTATTATTATTATTATTATTATTATTATTATTATTATTATTATTATTATTATTATTATTATTATTATTATTATTATTATTATTATTATTATTATTATTATTATTATTATTATTATTATTATTATTATTATTATTATTATTATTATTATTATTATTATTATTATTATTATTATTATTATTATTATTATTATTATTATTATTATTATTATTATTATTATTATTATTATTATTATTATTATTATTATTATTATTATTATTATTATTATTATTATTATTATTATTATTATTATTATTATTATTATTATTATTATTATTATTATTATTATTATTATTATTATTATTATTATTATTATTATTATTATTATTATTATTATTATTATTATTATTATTATTATTATTATTATTATTATTATTATTATTATTATTATTATTATTATTATTATTATTATTATTATTATTATTATTATTATTATTATTATTATTATTATTATTATTATTATTATTATTATTATTATTATTATTATTATTATTATTATTATTATTATTATTATTATTATTATTATTATTATTATTATTATTATTATTATTATTATTATTATTATTATTATTATTATTATTATTATTATTATTATTATTATTATTATTATTATTATTATTATTATTATTATTATTATTATTATTATTATTATTATTATTATTATTATTATTATTATTATTATTATTATTATTATTATTATTATTATTATTATTATTATTATTATTATTATTATTATTATTATTATTATTATTATTATTATTATTATTATTATTATTATTATTATTATTATTATTATTATTATTATTATTATTATTATTATTATTATTATTATTATTATTATTATTATTATTATTATTATTATTATTATTATTATTATTATTATTATTATTATTATTATTATTATTATTATTATTATTATTATTATTATTATTATTATTATTATTATTATTATTATTATTATTATTATTATTATTATTATTATTATTATTATTATTATTATTATTATTATTATTATTATTATTATTATTATTATTATTATTATTATTATTATTATTATTATTATTATTATTATTATTATTATTATTATTATTATTATTATTATTATTATTATTATTATTATTATTATTATTATTATTATTATTATTATTATTATTATTATTATTATTATTATTATTATTATTATTATTATTATTATTATTATTATTATTATTATTATTATTATTATTATTATTATTATTATTATTATTATTATTATTATTATTATTATTATTATTATTATTATTATTATTATTATTATTATTATTATTATTATTATTATTATTATTATTATTATTATTATTATTATTATTATTATTATTATTATTATTATTATTATTATTATTATTATTATTATTATTATTATTATTATTATTATTATTATTATTATTATTATTATTATTATTATTATTATTATTATTATTATTATTATTATTATTATTATTATTATTATTATTATTATTATTATTATTATTATTATTATTATTATTATTATTATTATTATTATTATTATTATTATTATTATTATTATTATTATTATTATTTATTATTATTATTATTATTATTATTATTATTATTATTATTATTATTATTATTATTATTATTATTATTATTATTATTATTATTATTATTATTATTATTATTATTATTATTATTATTATTATTATTATTATTATTATTATTATTATTATTATTATTATTATTATTATTATTATTATTATTATTATTATTATTATTATTATTATTATTATTATTATTATTATTATTATTATTATTATTATTATTATTATTATTATTATTATTATTATTATTATTATTATTATTATTATTATTATTATTATTATTATTATTATTATTATTATTATTATTATTATTATTATTATTATTATTATTATTATTATTATTATTATTATTATTATTATTATTATTATTATTATTATTATTATTATTATTATTATTATTATTATTATTATTATTATTATTATTATTATTATTATTATTATTATTATTATTATTATTATTATTATTATTATTATTATTATTATTATTATTATTATTATTATTATTATTATTATTATTATTATTATTATTATTATTATTATTATTATTATTATTATTATTATTATTATTATTATTATTATTATTATTATTATTATTATTATTATTATTATTATTATTATTATTATTATTATTATTATTATTATTATTATTATTATTATTATTATTATTATTATTATTATTATTATTATTATTATTATTATTATTATTATTATTATTATTATTATTATTATTATTATTATTATTATTATTATTATTATTATTATTATTATTATTATTATTATTATTATTATTATTATTATTATTATTATTATTATTATTATTATTATTATTATTATTATTATTATTATTATTATTATTATTATTATTATTATTATTATTATTATTATTATTATTATTATTATTATTATTATTATTATTATTATTATTATTATTATTATTATTATTATTATTATTATTATTATTATTATTATTATTATTATTATTATTATTATTATTATTATTATTATTATTATTATTATTATTATTATTATTATTATTATTATTATTATTATTATTATTATTATTATTATTATTATTATTATTATTATTATTATTATTATTATTATTATTATTATTATTATTATTATTATTATTATTATTATTATTATTATTATTATTATTATTATTATTATTATTATTATTATTATTATTATTATTATTATTATTATTATTATTATTATTATTATTATTATTATTATTATTATTATTATTATTATTATTATTATTATTATTATTATTATTATTATTATTATTATTATTATTATTATTATTATTATTATTATTATTATTATTATTATTATTATTATTATTATTATTATTATTATTATTATTATTATTATTATTATTATTATTATTATTATTATTATTATTATTATTATTATTATTATTATTATTATTATTATTATTATTATTATTATTATTATTATTATTATTATTATTATTATTATTATTATTATTATTATTATTATTATTATTATTATTATTATTATTATTATTATTATTATTATTATTATTATTATTATTATTATTATTATTATTATTATTATTATTATTATTATTATTATTATTATTATTATTATTATTATTATTATTATTATTATTATTATTATTATTATTATTATTATTATTATTATTATTATTATTATTATTATTATTATTATTATTATTATTATTATTATTATTATTATTATTATTATTATTATTATTATTATTATTATTATTATTATTATTATTATTATTATTATTATTATTATTATTATTATTATTATTATTATTATTATTATTATTATTATTATTATTATTATTATTATTATTATTATTATTATTATTATTATTATTATTATTATTATTATTATTATTATTATTATTATTATTATTATTATTATTATTATTATTATTATTATTATTATTATTATTATTATTATTATTATTATTATTATTATTATTATTATTATTATTATTATTATTATTATTATTATTATTATTATTATTATTATTATTATTATTATTATTATTATTATTATTATTATTATTATTATTATTATTATTATTATTATTATTATTATTATTATTATTATTATTATTATTATTATTATTATTATTATTATTATTATTATTATTATTATTATTATTATTATTATTATTATTATTATTATTATTATTATTATTATTATTATTATTATTATTATTATTATTATTATTATTATTATTATTATTATTATTATTATTATTATTATTATTATTATTATTATTATTATTATTATTATTATTATTATTATTATTATTATTATTATTATTATTATTATTATTATTATTATTATTATTATTATTATTATTATTATTATTATTATTATTATTATTATTATTATTATTATTATTATTATTATTATTATTATTATTATTATTATTATTATTATTATTATTATTATTATTATTATTATTATTATTATTATTATTATTATTATTATTATTATTATTATTATTATAATAATAATAATAATAATAATAATAATAATAATAATAATAATAATAATAATAATAATAATAATAATAATAATAATAATAATAATAATAATAATAATAATAATAATAATAATATATAATAATAATAATAATAATAATAATAATAATAATAATAATAATAATAATAATAATAATAATAATAATAATAATAATAATAATAATAATAATAATAATAATAATAATAATAATAATAATAATAATAATAATAATAATAATAATAATAATAATAATAATAATAATAATAATAATAATAATAATAATAATAATAATAATAATAATAATAATAATAATAATAATAATAATAATAATAATAATAATAATAATAATAATAATAATAATAATAATAATAATAATAATAATAATAATAATAATAATAATAATAATAATAATAATAATAATAATAATAATAATAATAATAATAATAATAATAATAATAATAATAATAATAATAATAATAATAATAATAATAATAATAATAATAATAATAATAATAATAATAATAATAATAATAATAATAATAATAATAATAATAATAATAATAATAATAATAATAATAATAATAATAATAATAATAATAATAATAATAATAATAATAATAATAATAATAATAATAATAATAATAATAATAATAATAATAATAATAATAATAATAATAATAATAATAATAATAATAATAATAATAATAATAATAATAATAATAATAATAATAATAATAATAATAATAATAATAATAATAATAATAATAATAATAATAATAATAATAATAATAATAATAATAATAATAATAATAATAATAATAATAATAATAATAATAATAATAATAATAATAATAATAATAATAATAATAATAATAATAATAATAATAATAATAATAATAATAATAATAATAATAATAATAATAATAATAATAATAATAATAATAATAATAATAATAATAATAATAATAATAATAATAATAATAATAATAATAATAATAATAATAATAATAATAATAATAATAATAATAATAATAATAATAATAATAATAATAATAATAATAATAATAATAATAATAATAATAATAATAATAATAATAATAATAATAATAATAATAATAATAATAATAATAATAATAATAATAATAATAATAATAATAATAATAATAATAATAATAATAATAATAATAATAATAATAATAATAATAATAATAATAATAATAATAATAATAATAATAATAATAATAATAATAATAATAATAATAATAATAATAATAATAATAATAATAATAATAATAATAATAATAATAATAATAATAATAATAATAATAATAATAATAATAATAATAATAATAATAATAATAATAATAATAATAATAATAATAATAATAATAATAATAATAATAATAATAATAATAATAATAATAATAATAATAATAATAATAATAATAATAATAATAATAATAATAATAATAATAATAATAATAATAATAATAATAATAATAATAATAATAATAATAATAATAATAATAATAATAATAATAATAATAATAATAATAATAATAATAATAATAATAATAATAATAATAATAATAATAATAATAATAATAATAATAATAATAATAATAATAATAATAATAATAATAATAATAATAATAATAATAATAATAATAATAATAATAATAATAATAATAATAATAATAATAATAATAATAATAATAATAATAATAATAATAATAATAATAATAATAATAATAATAATAATAATAATAATAATAATAATAATAATAATAATAATAATAATAATAATAATAATAATAATAATAATAATAATAATAATAATAATAATAATAATAATAATAATAATAATAATAATAATAATAATAATAATAATAATAATAATAATAATAATAATAATAATAATAATAATAATAATAATAATAATAATAATAATAATAATAATAATAATAATAATAATAATAATAATAATAATAATAATAATAATAATAATAATAATAATAATAATAATAATAATAATAATAATAATAATAATAATAATAATAATAATAATAATAATAATAATAATAATAATAATAATAATAATAATAATAATAATAATAATAATAATAATAATAATAATAATAATAATAATAATAATAATAATAATAATAATAATAATAATAATAATAATAATAATAATAATAATAATAATAATAATAATAATAATAATAATAATAATAATAATAATAATAATAATAATAATAATAATAATAATAATAATAATAATAATAATAATAATAATAATAATAATAATAATAATAATAATAATAATAATAATAATAATAATAATAATAATAATAATAATAATAATAATAATAATAATAATAATAATAATAATAATAATAATAATAATAATAATAATAATAATAATAATAATAATAATAATAATAATAATAATAATAATAATAATAATAATAATAATAATAATAATAATAATAATAATAATAATAATAATAATAATAATAATAATAATAATAATAATAATAATAATAATAATAATAATAATAATAATAATAATAATAATAATAATAATAATAATAATAATAATAATAATAATAATAATAATAATAATAATAATAATAATAATAATAATAATAATAATAATAATAATAATAATAATAATAATAATAATAATAATAATAATAATAATAATAATAATAATAATAATAATAATAATAATAATAATAATAATAATAATAATAATAATAATAATAATAATAATAATAATAATAATAATAATAATAATAATAATAATAATAATAATAATAATAATAATAATAATAATAATAATAATAATAATAATAATAATAATAATAATAATAATAATAATAATAATAATAATAATAATAATAATAATAATAATAATAATAATAATAATAATAATAATAATAATAATAATAATAATAATAATAATAATAATAATAATAATAATAATAATAATAATAATAATAATAATAATAATAATAATAATAATAATAATAATAATAATAATAATAATAATAATAATAATAATAATAATAATAATAATAATAATAATAATAATAATAATAATAATAATAATAATAATAATAATAATAATAATAATAATAATAATAATAATAATAATAATAATAATAATAATAATAATAATAATAATAATAATAATAATAATAATAATAATAATAATAATAATAATAATAATAATAATAATAATAATAATAATAATAATAATAATAATAATAATAATAATAATAATAATAATAATAATAATAATAATAATAATAATAATAATAATAATAATAATAATAATAATAATAATAATAATAATAATAATAATAATAATAATAATAATAATAATAATAATAATAATAATAATAATAATAATAATAATAATAATAATAATAATAATAATAATAATAATAATAATAATAATAATAATAATAATAATAATAATAATAATAATAATAATAATAATAATAATAATAATAATAATAATAATAATAATAATAATAATAATAATAATAATAATAATAATAATAATAATAATAATAATAATAATAATAATAATAATAATAATAATAATAATAATAATAATAATAATAATAATAATAATAATAATAATAATAATAATAATAATAATAATAATAATAATAATAATAATAATAATAATAATAATAATAATAATAATAATAATAATAATAATAATAATAATAATAATAATAATAATAATAATAATAATAATAATAATAATAATAATAATAATAATAATAATAATAATAATAATAATAATAATAATAATAATAATAATAATAATAATAATAATAATAATAATAATAATAATAATAATAATAATAATAATAATAATAATAATAATAATAATAATAATAATAATAATAATAATAATAATAATAATAATAATAATAATAATAATAATAATAATAATAATAATAATAATAATAATAATAATAATAATAATAATAATAATAATAATAATAATAATAATAATAATAATAATAATAATAATAATAATAATAATAATAATAATAATAATAATAATAATAATAATAATAATAATAATAATAATAATAATAATAATAATAATAATAATAATAATAATAATAATAATAATAATAATAATAATAATAATAATAATAATAATAATAATAATAATAATAATAATAATAATAATAATAATAATAATAATAATAATAATAATAATAATAATAATAATAATAATAATAATAATAATAATAATAATAATAATAATAATAATAATAATAATAATAATAATAATAATAATAATAATAATAATAATAATAATAATAATAATAATAATAATAATAATAATAATAATAATAATAATAATAATAATAATAATAATAATAATAATAATAATAATAATAATAATAATAATAATAATAATAATAATAATAATAATAATAATAATAATAATAATAATAATAATAATAATAATAATAATAATAATAATAATAATAATAATAATAATAATAATAATAATAATAATAATAATAATAATAATAATAATAATAATAATAATAATAATAATAATAATAATAATAATAATAATAATAATAATAATAATAATAATAATAATAATAATAATAATAATAATAATAATAATAATAATAATAATAATAATAATAATAATAATAATAATAATAATAATAATAATAATAATAATAATAATAATAATAATAATAATAATAATAATAATAATAATAATAATAATAATAATAATAATAATAATAATAATAATAATAATAATAATAATAATAATAATAATAATAATAATAATAATAATAATAATAATAATAATAATAATAATAATAATAATAATAATAATAATAATAATAATAATAATAATAATAATAATAATAATAATAATAATAATAATAATAATAATAATAATAATAATAATAATAATAATAATAATAATAATAATAATAATAATAATAATAATAATAATAATAATAATAATAATAATAATAATAATAATAATAATAATAATAATAATAATAATAATAATAATAATAATAATAATAATAATAATAATAATAATAATAATAATAATAATAATAATAATAATAATAATAATAATAATAATAATAATAATAATAATAATAATAATAATAATAATAATAATAATAATAATAATAATAATAATAATAATAATAATAATAATAATAATAATAATAATAATAATAATAATAATAATAATAATAATAATAATAATAATAATAATAATAATAATAATAATAATAATAATAATAATAATAATAATAATAATAATAATAATAATAATAATAATAATAATAATAATAATAATAATAATAATAATAATAATAATAATAATAATAATAATAATAATAATAATAATAATAATAATAATAATAATAATAATAATAATAATAATAATAATAATAATAATAATAATAATAATAATAATAATAATAATAATAATAATAATAATAATAATAATAATAATAATAATAATAATAATAATAATAATAATAATAATAATAATAATAATAATAATAATAATAATAATAATAATAATAATAATAATAATAATAATAATAATAATAATAATAATAATAATAATAATAATAATAATAATAATAATAATAATAATAATAATAATAATAATAATAATAATAATAATAATAATAATAATAATAATAATAATAATAATAATAATAATAATAATAATAATAATAATAATAATAATAATAATAATAATAATAATAATAATAATAATAATAATAATAATAATAATAATAATAATAATAATAATAATAATAATAATAATAATAATAATAATAATAATAATAATAATAATAATAATAATAATAATAATAATAATAATAATAATAATAATAATAATAATAATAATAATAATAATAATAATAATAATAATAATAATAATAATAATAATAATAATAATAATAATAATAATAATAATAATAATAATAATAATAATAATAATAATAATAATAATAATAATAATAATAATAATAATAATAATAATAATAATAATAATAATAATAATAATAATAATAATAATAATAATAATAATAATAATAATAATAATAATAATAATAATAATAATAATAATAATAATAATAATAATAATAATAATAATAATAATAATAATAATAATAATAATAATAATAATAATAATAATAATAATAATAATAATAATAATAATAATAATAATAATAATAATAATAATAATAATAATAATAATAATAATAATAATAATAATAATAATAATAATAATAATAATAATAATAATAATAATAATAATAATAATAATAATAATAATAATAATAATAATAATAATAATAATAATAATAATAATAATAATAATAATAATAATAATAATAATAATAATAATAATAATAATAATAATAATAATAATAATAATAATAATAATAATAATAATAATAATAATAATAATAATAATAATAATAATAATAATAATAATAATAATAATAATAATAATAATAATAATAATAATAATAATAATAATAATAATAATAATAATAATAATAATAATAATAATAATAATAATAATAATAATAATAATAATAATAATAATAATAATAATAATAATAATAATAATAATAATAATAATAATAATAATAATAATAATAATAATAATAATAATAATAATAATAATAATAATAATAATAATAATAATAATAATAATAATAATAATAATAATAATAATAATAATAATAATAATAATAATAATAATAATAATAATAATAATAATAATAATAATAATAATAATAATAATAATAATAATAATAATAATAATAATAATAATAATAATAATAATAATAATAATAATAATAATAATAATAATAATAATAATAATAATAATAATAATAATAATAATAATAATAATAATAATAATAATAATAATAATAATAATAATAATAATAATAATAATAATAATAATAATAATAATAATAATAATAATAATAATAATAATAATAATAATAATAATAATAATAATAATAATAATAATAATAATAATAATAATAATAATAATAATAATAATAATAATAATAATAATAATAATAATAATAATAATAATAATAATAATAATAATAATAATAATAATAATAATAATAATAATAATAATAATAATAATAATAATAATAATAATAATAATAATAATAATAATAATAATAATAATAATAATAATAATAATAATAATAATAATAATAATAATAATAATAATAATAATAATAATAATAATAATAATAATAATAATAATAATAATAATAATAATAATAATAATAATAATAATAATAATAATAATAATAATAATAATAATAATAATAATAATAATAATAATAATAATAATAATAATAATAATAATAATAATAATAATAATAATAATAATAATAATAATAATAATAATAATAATAATAATAATAATAATAATAATAATAATAATAATAATAATAATAATAATAATAATAATAATAATAATAATAATAATAATAATAATAATAATAATAATAATAATAATAATAATAATAATAATAATAATAATAATAATAATAATAATAATAATAATAATAATAATAATAATAATAATAATAATAATAATAATAATAATAATAATAATAATAATAATAATAATAATAATAATAATAATAATAATAATAATAATAATAATAATAATAATAATAATAATAATAATAATAATAATAATAATAATAATAATAATAATAATAATAATAATAATAATAATAATAATAATAATAATAATAATAATAATAATAATAATAATAATAATAATAATAATAATAATAATAATAATAATAATAATAATAATAATAATAATAATAATAATAATAATAATAATAATAATAATAATAATAATAATAATAATAATAATAATAATAATAATAATAATAATAATAATAATAATAATAATAATAATAATAATAATAATAATAATAATAATAATAATAATAATAATAATAATAATAATAATAATAATAATAATAATAATAATAATAATAATAATAATAATAATAATAATAATAATAATAATAATAATAATAATAATAATAATAATAATAATAATAATAATAATAATAATAATAATAATAATAATAATAATAATAATAATAATAATAATAATAATAATAATAATAATAATAATAATAATAATAATAATAATAATAATAATAATAATAATAATAATAATAATAATAATAATAATAATAATAATAATAATAATAATAATAATAATAATAATAATAATAATAATAATAATAATAATAATAATAATAATAATAATAATAATAATAATAATAATAATAATAATAATAATAATAATAATAATAATAATAATAATAATAATAATAATAATAATAATAATAATAATAATAATAATAATAATAATAATAATAATAATAATAATAATAATAATAATAATAATAATAATAATAATAATAATAATAATAATAATAATAATAATAATAATAATAATAATAATAATAATAATAATAATAATAATAATAATAATAATAATAATAATAATAATAATAATAATAATAATAATAATAATAATAATAATAATAATAATAATAATAATAATAATAATAATAATAATAATAATAATAATAATAATAATAATAATAATAATAATAATAATAATAATAATAATAATAATAATAATAATAATAATAATAATAATAATAATAATAATAATAATAATAATAATAATAATAATAATAATAATAATAATAATAATAATAATAATAATAATAATAATAATAATAATAATAATAATAATAATAATAATAATAATAAT
Organism: Tachina grossa; assembly: GCA_949987645.1. Lineage (NCBI taxonomy): Eukaryota > Metazoa > Arthropoda > Insecta > Diptera > Tachinidae > Tachina > Tachina grossa. Next base: position 45,898 of record CATLJX010000057.1, read on the forward strand.
AATAATAATAATAATAATAATAATAATAATAATAATAATAATAATAATAATAATAATAATAATAATAATAATAATAATAATAATAATAATAATAATAATAATAATAATAATAATAATAATAATAATAATAATAATAATAATAATAATAATAATAATAATAATAATAATAATAATAATAATAATAATAATAATAATAATAATAATAATAATAATAATAATAATAATAATAATAATAATAATAATAATAATAATAATAATAATAATAATAATAATAATAATAATAATAATAATAATAATAATAATAATAATAATAATAATAATAATAATAATAATAATAATAATAATAATAATAATAATAATAATAATAATAATAATAATAATAATAATAATAATAATAATAATAATAATAATAATAATAATAATAATAATAATAATAATAATAATAATAATAATAATAATAATAATAATAATAATAATAATAATAATAATAATAATAATAATAATAATAATAATAATAATAATAATAATAATAATAATAATAATAATAATAATAATAATAATAATAATAATAATAATAATAATAATAATAATAATAATAATAATAATAATAATAATAATAATAATAATAATAATAATAATAATAATAATAATAATAATAATAATAATAATAATAATAATAATAATAATAATAATAATAATAATAATAATAATAATAATAATAATAATAATAATAATAATAATAATAATAATAATAATAATAATAATAATAATAATAATAATAATAATAATAATAATAATAATAATAATAATAATAATAATAATAATAATAATAATAATAATAATAATAATAATAATAATAATAATAATAATAATAATAATAATAATAATAATAATAATAATAATAATAATAATAATAATAATAATAATAATAATAATAATAATAATAATAATAATAATAATAATAATAATAATAATAATAATAATAATAATAATAATAATAATAATAATAATAATAATAATAATAATAATAATAATAATAATAATAATAATAATAATAATAATAATAATAATAATAATAATAATAATAATAATAATAATAATAATAATAATAATAATAATAATAATAATAATAATAATAATAATAATAATAATAATAATAATAATAATAATAATAATAATAATAATAATAATATTTTTTTTTTTTTTTTTTTTTTTTTGGGTCCAAGATGGGAAAATGGTTTATGCATGATGCGCGGATCGTCATCCACACCTTATGCCGGGCTCCGTATAAAGTGACGTATACCGGCTAAAAACCCACCTTGTGGCTTCTGGGATGTGTTGCCCACCTGGGAACTGCTGTGGCATTACTTCCAGGTGGATCCCTCTAGGATCTTAAGATCAGCCTCTTCTATTCACCCGCGTCCAGGCCCCCACTGTTGTTATAGCTGTCATTGTGTTGACTGCCATTATACTCGGGCGAGCTTTGCACTCTATCGAGATCTTTTTTCTTTGAACGAAGCACTTGTTCACTGTATTTGGCTATCGCTTCCAGGCTTCTACGTGGTCTATCATTTTGTCGACAAGATTATCTACCGTGACTATACCAATCTGCGCTTCTAGTCGTTCGCGGCTTATGGACCAGCGTTGACAAAAAAAGAACGTATGCTCTGCGTCGTCAACTACTTCTGTTTCTTCATACATACAGAATGGCGTACTACATTTCCTCATTTTGTACAGATAATTCCTGAATATCCGTGTCCAGACAGCAATTGTGTCAGGTAATAATTCACCTCTCCATGTTTTCTAGATATCCACTTTTGTATATCGGGGATGAGTTTGGCCGTCCACCTACCATTTCTGTCTTCATTCCATCGAGACTGCCAGTCCTCTATGGTTTCGCGTCTGACGTCTGGTAGGGATAATGTGTCTGCAAGTGTTCTCCTTGCAGTGAAAATCTTGAAGCGTTCTGCTGCGTGAAGGTCGATTGGTATCATTCCGGCTATTATAAGACAGCAGCTGCCGACACCGTTCGATATGCCGACGTTACTCGTAGCGCTGCTGTCCTCTGCACCGCGAGCAATGCTTTTGCCCTCTTTTTTGTTTTTAGCGTTTCTGCCCAAATTTCACATCCATATAGTAGGATGCTGTTGCAAGCCTCCATCAGCAGCTTCCTCTTGCATGGAAGGGGCCCTCCAACGTTCGCCATTAGCCTGCTCAGTTGGGCTGTTATCTTGGCAGCTTTTATGGTAGCGTATTGTATCTGTTGCGAGTACGTCAACTTGAATCCAGCCTTATTCCCAGGTAGTTTACGCATCTTTTGTCATCATTTCAACGTCGTCAAAGCGCATTGTTATCTCCGTGGGGAACTGTCGCCTTGTGAGAAGTAGAAGCTCTGTTTTTTGCGTAGCTAGCTCTAGTCCGTGTGTGCTTAGCCAAGCCTTCGTTCGAATCATCACTTGTCGCAGTCTTCTCTGAGCATCTTCCGTGTTCCTCGCTGTGATGACTGCAGCAATGTCATCTGCGTAACCGATTAGGAAGGTGTCTTCTGGCATTTCTATTCTTAGAATCTCATCATAGCTTGCATTCCACAGGTCAGGTCCTAAAATGGATCCCTGTGCCGCTCCCGAAGTGACAGACATCCTCTTCGTACCTTGACTCGTATCATATATAAGAACTCTGTGTTTTAAATAGTCTCTGATCATCCTCATTAGATATTCTGGTACTGAGAAATTTCCCTTTAGAGCTTTCAGTACGTCTACCCATCTCAGGCTATTAAAAGCGTTCTTTACGTCGAGTGTTGCAAGGAGAACTATGGGTCTGGTAAAGTGGTTCCTCCGTTGAGCAACTTTGACAACGTCTGATATTTCCTTTATAGCGTCTATGGTGGACCTTCCTGGTCGAAAGCCATGTTGCCTTTCTGATAGGCCCCCACTGCTGCGGATAGCTTCCTCCAGCGAGGTTTAATGAGCCTCTCCAATAGTTTACCTGCTGTGTCCAGCATACAGAGTGGCCTGTAAGAAGATGGCATTTGGGGGTCGCCTTTGCCTTTGCTTATGAGCACTAGCTTCTGTTGTTTCCAGGTCTCCGGAAATACGCCTTCTCTCAAGCAACTATTGTACATTCGCAAGAGTAGTTCTGGTCGCGTAATTGCTATCTCCTTTAAAACTTCAGCCGGTATACCATCTGGGCCAGGCGATTTTTTAGTTTTTAAGCTTTGCGCAGCAGCTTTGAGTTCCTCTGTTGTAAACGGAGTGTATGTTACGGCTCTTTGGGTTTCATTGCTCTCTTCAATTAACTCGTGCGTAGGAAAAAGTGTTTTTACTATATTATCCATAAGTTTTTCATCCATTTCCTGGACAGGATTTTTCATCCCAGCTTTTTCATAACTAGTTTGTAGCCAAGTCCCCATGGATTTCTGTTCACGTCTTCTCTCAGTTCTTCAAATTGTTTCCGTTTGCTGATCTGTATTGCTCTGCCCAATTGTTTTTTCGCTTCCTTGTAGTCAGCGTGTTCCACCTCTGCTATACCTCTCCGTCTAGCTCTAGTATATTTGCGTCGCTGTCGTATGCAGTCGCGTCTTAGCTCTTCTATGGTGTTGTTCCACCAATAAACTGCAGCTTTATGCTCGTTTCGTTTCTTCATTTTCGGCATCGCTTTATTGCAGCTCGTCTGGATGATGTGCATTACTTTGTTAACAGTATCTGTGGTGTCTTCTGTGCTTCGAGTCTATCTGCTTGTGTGTTGACCTCTGAAAGGAGTATAGATTTGTCTAGTTTGTTTACGTTCCATCTGCGGGTGCTAACGTTTGTGCTTCTTGGGTGCCTAGAGGTGTTTGCTTCCAGCGTATAAGATATATATTGGTGATCACTGGCCGTATATATTTCGAGAACCTTCCAGTTCAAGACTCGTCTAGCTATTCGGTCCGATACCATTGTTACATCTGGGATTGTACCTTCGCACTGTGGTCGTCTGAAGGTTGGGACACTGCCAATATTGGCAATTGTGAGTCTAGTTCTTGCTGCCAGCTGGAGTACTCTTCTACCTCTTGCATTCGTGGTTTGCATTCCCCATTCCACTGCTCTGGAGTTTAAATCACCAGCCACTAGAAAGTCTCCATTTCGGTCTCGTATAGCGTCCTCTATTGCATCCAGCTTTTCTTGAAAGATATCAATGTTGTCACTCGGAGTTAAGTAGCAACTTACTAATGTTATTCCTTCTATCTGTACCCACACAAAACCATTTCCTTTACCGGTATCTTGCGCTTTTAATCTCTTACCATGGGGTATCCATATAGCGGCCGTTCCTGAGTCGTCGTCAAACCATAGGCCACTCTGCTTCGCTGCGTATTGTTCGCTGATGATTGCGAGGTCTACTTTCTGCTCAATAATTATTTGGGGCAGGAGAGCATCTGCCACTTTTCCTCTATGCATGTTTAACTGCAAGATTTTCATTTTGTGCTCTTTTTACTAGTTTTACAGCTTCTTGACCCGGGTAGGTGATCTGTCGGGGTCTTTCCGTCTTGAGAACATATACAACATTTTGGGGGGTTTGTGCAATCCTTGAGCTTATGGCCCGGTTCGCCGCACTGGATGCAAAGTCCCATCCCCTTCCTATCAGGTCCTTTACACTCCCATTGAAGATGGCCTGTTCCAAAGCACTTGTAGCAGCGCTTAGTATCCTCCCGGTATCTTATTCTGCAGTTAGTCATCGCTATTTTTATACGCTGTGTTTTAAGTAGTTCGTTTACCCCAGTTACAGGCAGTGTTACAAACGCTCTTTTTTGCTCCCTGTTATTCGTTGCGGTCAAGTGAACCTTCATTGTGCATTTTTCCAACTTTGTGACCTGGTTTATAGCTGTTGTTACTTCTTCCACAGTAGAGAGTGCATCCAGATCCTGTATTTCTATTGTGGCTTTTGGGCTGAGGTCCGCAACTAATGCAGCTTCTTTCAGGGTGTTTTGCACTGCATTGCAAAATTCTTCCTTATTCCCGCCTTTCCCCATTACGAGCAGAATCGCTCCCGTTTTCGTTTTGCGGATTGACCGGACTGCCACTTGAGTCTCTTCTGGTTTAACTTTCGTCCTTAAGTTTTTAAGGACGTCTGCATAGCTGTGACCCTCTAACGGTTTGATTATAACTGCTTCAGGGCGTTCTTTTGGCTTCGTCTGCCGGTTCTTTTTCTTCACTTCATTATTTCGCCTTCTTGGTGTTTTTGCGCTTGAACCTTCTTGTGCCTGCAGAGTAGCCTGTGCATTATTCTTTGCTCGAAGTTCTTTTGGCTTCTTTGCGGGATTTATATCCACAGGGCTTGATGCACTGCGCTTGTTTTGCGATGTAGAGGGCGTTTCATCGTCTTCGATCCTATGTGTTCTCTTACTTTTCTCTGAAGCGATTATGCTTTGCTCTCTGTCTTTTTCGGCAGTCTTCCAGTTTTTGCGGTAGTCGCCTATGACGTCAATGAGCTCCTCTAGCTCAGATATTCCGTTCTGGACGTCCATATTTATGTTTCTCTGCTTGCTCATAGCTTGTCGTATCTTTCGCAGTACTTTCTGACACTGCCCAAGAGCCTCTTCTTCGGAGAATCTCATTTTTAAAATGAATTCCTGTCTCGGAGAGCTGTGTGTTGGTATAATTCCCTGTTGCCCATCATCTGCATCCCTCGTTTTTTCTTGAGGTGTCTCAGTGTTAATCTCCGTTACGATTTCTCCCTTGTTCACCAATGAAACGGGGGTAGCAACTGGAGATCGCTTAGTTTTGGAGCTACTCATAAAAGGTATCTCCGCGTTCCTTTTTCCTGTCCCTAATGGGGTTTGTGTTTTTTGTGTTGTTGTTTTTGGTGTATTCATTTTTGTGCGGGTGGGTCCTATCTTGAAACCGTTATCTATGTTCGTTATGCAGCCGCTCTTTAATGACCCCGAGGGTCCCTTTGCAAGCAGTGAGGTCCTCGCGAGGGTTGACACAAGTCCTTATGGGTACTTGTGTTCAGAGCCAGGTCGAGCATTAATCAGGATATCATATCAACTGAACCTGCATGGCCAACTGAATAGCTACGTAGCATAGAGCGTTTTCCAAGTCCTTGCCAGGGTTTTAACAGGACGGAAGACAAGCGTGACATTAGCCTGAAAGCCGTTTCTACAGGATTTCACTCCGGTATACTAAGGTAACAGAATGCCAAACATGCCAGCCCAAATTCAAACTGTTCAAAATCATTATTAAAATCGAGATTCCATGTCATTGCCAGATCATCATCTTATACTTTTGTCACTGGATTGTACGCCTCTTCAATTTTTTTTTTCTGCACAATTCTGTCTAAGAGCGCATCAACCTATCTCAACCAAAAAGATCAAAAATGCTAGATTTCGATCATATTCCTTCAGTTTAGTCTAATCGTGAATCCATGTCGTTCCGTGTCTATTTGATCATGTTGCTCACATTTGCTAGTATTGCAAACAAAAGTTACAATACCATTGCCCGATGCCCACCTGCCCCGAAGGGTCGGAGGTTGTGAGTCTTCTTGGTTGGTTGCAAAAACAAGGATTGGATTTGGGCCTTGCCGTGTTAAAGCCGATCAAATCCGTTACCTTGCATGTCCAACCCTGGGCATCATAATAATAATAATAATAATAATAATAATAATAATAATAATAATAATAATAATAATAATAATAATAATAATAATAATAATAATAATAATAATAATAATAATAATAATAATAATAATAATAATAATAATAATAATAATAATAATAATAATAATAATAATAATAATAATAATAATAATAATAATAATAATAATAATAATAATAATAATAATAATAATAATAATAATAATAATAATAATAATAATAATAATAATAATAATAATAATAATAATAATAATAATAATAATAATAATAATAATAATAATAATAATAATAATAATAATAATAATAATAATAATAATAATAATAATAATAATAATAATAATAATAATAATAATAATAATAATAATAATAATAATAATAATAATAATAATAATAATAATAATAATAATAATAATAATAATAATAATAATAATAATAATAATAATAATAATAATAATAATAATAATAATAATAATAATAATAATAATAATAATAATAATAATAATAATAATAATAATAATAATAATAATAATAATAATAATAATAATAATAATAATAATAATAATAATAATAATAATAATAATAATAATAATAATAATAATAATAATAATAATAATAATAATAATAATAATAATAATAATAATAATAATAATAATAATAATAATAATAATAATAATAATAATAATAATAATAATAATAATAATAATAATAATAATAATAATAATAATAATAATAATAATAATAATAATAATAATAATAATAATAATAATAATAATAATAATAATAATAATAATAATAATAATAATAATAATAATAATAATAATAATAATAATAATAATAATAATAATAATAATAATAATAATAATAATAATAATAATAATAATAATAATAATAATAATAATAATAATAATAATAATAATAATAATAATAATAATAATAATAATAATAATAATAATAATAATAATAATAATAATAATAATAATAATAATAATAATAATAATAATAATAATAATAATAATAATAATAATAATAATAATAATAATAATAATAATAATAATAATAATAATAATAATAATAATAATAATAATAATAATAATAATAATAATAATAATAATAATAATAATAATAATAATAATAATAATAATAATAATAATAATAATAATAATAATAATAATAATAATAATAATAATAATAATAATAATAATAATAATAATAATAATAATAATAATAATAATAATAATAATAATAATAATAATAATAATAATAATAATAATAATAATAATAATAATAATAATAATAATAATAATAATAATAATAATAATAATAATATTATTATTATTATTATTATTATTATTATTATTATGATGCCCAGGGTTGGACATGCAAGGTAACGGAGTTAAAGCCGATCAAATCCGTTACCTTGCATGTCCAACCCTGGGCATCATAATAATAATAATAATAATAATAATAATAATAATAATAATAATAATAATAATAATAATAATAATAATAATAATAATAATAATAATAATAATAATAATAATAATAATAATAATAATAATAATAATAATAATAATAATAATAATAATAATAATAATAATAATAATAATAATAATAATAATAATAATAATAATAATAATAATAATAATAATAATAATAATAATAATAATAATAATAATAATAATAATAATAATAATAATAATAATAATAATAATAATAATAATAATAATAATAATAATAATAATAATAATAATAATAATAATAATAATAATAATAATAATAATAATAATAATAATAATAATAATAATAATAATAATAATAATAATAATAATAATAATAATAATAATAATAATAATAATAATAATAATAATAATAATAATAATAATAATAATAATAATAATAATAATAATAATAATAATAATAATAATAATAATAATAATAATAATAATAATAATAATAATAATAATAATAATAATAATAATAATAATAATAATAATAATAATAATAATAATAATAATAATAATAATAATAATAATAATAATAATAATAATAATAATAATAATAATAATAATAATAATAATAATAATAATAATAATAATAATAATAATAATAATAATAATAATAATAATAATAATAATAATAATAATAATAATAATAATAATAATAATAATAATAATAATAATAATAATAATAATAATAATAATAATAATAATAATAATAATAATAATAATAATAATAATAATAATAATAATAATAATAATAATAATAATAATAATAATAATAATAATAATAATAATAATAATAATAATAATAATAATAATAATAATAATAATAATAATAATAATAATAATAATAATAATAATAATAATAATAATAATAATAATAATAATAATAATAATAATAATAATAATAATAATAATAATAATAATAATAATAATAATAATAATAATAATAATAATAATAATAATAATAATAATAATAATAATAATAATAATAATAATAATAATAATAATAATAATAATAATAATAATAATAATAATAATAATAATAATAATAATAATAATAATAATAATAATAATAATAATAATAATAATAATAATAATAATAATAATAATAATAATAATAATAATAATAATAATAATAATAATAATAATAATAATAATAATAATAATAATAATAATAATAATAATAATAATAATAATAATAATAATAATAATAATAATAATAATAATAATAATAATAATAATAATAATAATAATAATAATAATAATAATAATAATAATAATAATAATAATAATAATAATAATAATAATAATAATAATAATAATAATAATAATAATAATAATAATAATAATAATAATAATAATAATAATAATAATAATAATAATAATAATAATAATAATAATAATAATAATAATAATAATAATAATAATAATAATAATAATAATAATAATAATAATAATAATAATAATAATAATAATAATAATAATAATAATAATAATAATAATAATAATAATAATAATAATAATAATAATAATAATAATAATAATAATAATAATAATAATAATAATAATAATAATAATAATAATAATAATAATAATAATAATAATAATAATAATAATAATAATAATAATAATAATAATAATAATAATAATAATAATAATAATAATAATAATAATAATAATAATAATAATAATAATAATAATAATAATAATAATAATAATAATAATAATAATAATAATAATAATAATAATAATAATAATAATAATAATAATAATAATAATAATAATAATAATAATAATAATAATAATAATAATAATAATAATAATAATAATAATAATAATAATAATAATAATAATAATAATAATAATAATAATAATAATAATAATAATAATAATAATAATAATAATAATAATAATAATAATAATAATAATAATAATAATAATAATAATAATAATAATAATAATAATAATAATAATAATAATAATAATAATAATAATAATAATAATAATAATAATAATAATAATAATAATAATAATAATAATAATAATAATAATAATAATAATAATAATAATAATAATAATAATAATAATAATAATAATAATAATAATAATAATAATAATAATAATAATAATAATAATAATAATAATAATAATAATAATAATAATAATAATAATAATAATAATAATAATAATAATAATAATAATAATAATAATAATAATAATAATAATAATAATAATAATAATAATAATAATAATAATAATAATAATAATAATAATAATAATAATAATAATAATAATAATAATAATAATAATAATAATAATAATAATAATAATAATAATAATAATAATAATAATAATAATAATAATAATAATAATAATAATAATAATAATAATAATAATAATAATAATAATAATAATAATAATAATAATAATAATAATAATAATAATAATAATAATAATAATAATAATAATAATAATAATAATAATAATAATAATAATAATAATAATAATAATAATAATAATAATAATAATAATAATAATAATAATAATAATAATAATAATAATAATAATAATAATAATAATAATAATAATAATAATAATAATAATAATAATAATAATAATAATAATAATAATAATAATAATAATAATAATAATAATAATAATAATAATAATAATAATAATAATAATAATAATAATAATAATAATAATAATAATAATAATAATAATAATAATAATAATAATAATAATAATAATAATAATAATAATAATAATAATAATAATAATAATAATAATAATAATAATAATAATAATAATAATAATAATAATAATAATAATAATAATAATAATAATAATAATAATAATAATAATAATAATAATAATAATAATAATAATAATAATAATAATAATAATAATAATAATAATAATAATAATAATAATAATAATAATAATAATAATAATAATAATAATAATAATAATAATAATAATAATAATAATAATAATAATAATAATAATAATAATAATAATAATAATAATAATAATAATAATAATAATAATAATAATAATAATAATAATAATAATAATAATAATAATAATAATAATAATAATAATAATAATAATAATAATAATAATAATAATAATAATAATAATAATAATAATAATAATAATAATAATAATAATAATAATAATAATAATAATAATAATAATAATAATAATAATAATAATAATAATAATAATAATAATAATAATAATAATAATAATAATAATAATAATAATAATAATAATAATAATAATAATAATAATAATAATAATAATAATAATAATAATAATAATAATAATAATAATAATAATAATAATAATAATAATAATAATAATAATAATAATAATAATAATAATAATAATAATAATAATAATAATAATAATAATAATAATAATAATAATAATAATAATAATAATAATAATAATAATAATAATAATAATAATAATAATAATAATAATAATAATAATAATAATAATAATAATAATAATAATAATAATAATAATAATAATAATAATAATAATAATAATAATAATAATAATAATAATAATAATAATAATAATAATAATAATAATAATAATAATAATAATAATAATAATAATAATAATAATAATAATAATAATAATAATAATAATAATAATAATAATAATAATAATAATAATAATAATAATAATAATAATAATAATAATAATAATAATAATAATAATAATAATAATAATAATAATAATAATAATAATAATAATAATAATAATAATAATAATAATAATAATAATAATAATAATAATAATAATAATAATAATAATAATAATAATAATAATAATAATAATAATAATAATAATAATAATAATAATAATAATAATAATAATAATAATAATAATAATAATAATAATAATAATAATAATAATAATAATAATAATAATAATAATAATAATAATAATAATAATAATAATAATAATAATAATAATAATAATAATAATAATAATAATAATAATAATAATAATAATAATAATAATAATAATAATAATAATAATAATAATAATAATAATAATAATAATAATAATAATAATAATAATAATAATAATAATAATAATAATAATAATAATAATAATAATAATAATAATAATAATAATAATAATAATAATAATAATAATAATAATAATAATAATAATAATAATAATAATAATAATAATAATAATAATAATAATAATAATAATAATAATAATAATAATAATAATAATAATAATAATAATAATAATAATAATAATAATAATAATAATAATAATAATAATAATAATAATAATAATAATAATAATAATAATAATAATAATAATAATAATAATAATAATAATAATAATAATAATAATAATAATAATAATAATAATAATAATAATAATAATAATAATAATAATAATAATAATAATAATAATAATAATAATAATAATAATAATAATAATAATAATAATAATAATAATAATAATAATAATAATAATAATAATAATAATAATAATAATAATAATAATAATAATAATAATAATAATAATAATAATAATAATAATAATAATAATAATAATAATAATAATAATAATAATAATAATAATAATAATAATAATAATAATAATAATAATAATAATAATAATAATAATAATAATAATAATAATAATAATAATAATAATAATAATAATAATAATAATAATAATAATAATAATAATAATAATAATAATAATAATAATAATAATAATAATAATAATAATAATAATAATAATAATAATAATAATAATAATAATAATAATAATAATAATAATAATAATAATAATAATAATAATAATAATAATAATAATAATAATAATAATAATAATAATAATAATAATAATAATAATAATAATAATAATAATAATAATAATAATAATAATAATAATAATAATAATAATAATAATAATAATAATAATAATAATAATAATAATAATAATAATAATAATAATAATAATAATAATAATAATAATAATAATAATAATAATAATAATAATAATAATAATAATAATAATAATAATAATAATAATAATAATAATAATAATAATAATAATAATAATAATAATAATAATAATAATAATAATAATAATAATAATAATAATAATAATAATAATAATAATAATAATAATAATAATAATAATAATAATAATAATAATAATAATAATAATAATAATAATAATAATAATAATAATAATAATAATAATAATAATAATAATAATAATAATAATAATAATAATAATAATAATAATAATAATAATAATAATAATAATAATAATAATAATAATAATAATAATAATAATAATAATAATAATAATAATAATAATAATAATAATAATAATAATAATAATAATAATAATAATAATAATAATAATAATAATAATAATAATAATAATAATAATAATAATAATAATAATAATAATAATAATAATAATAATAATAATAATAATAATAATAATAATAATAATAATAATAATAATAATAATAATAATAATAATAATAATAATAATAATAATAATAATAATAATAATAATAATAATAATAATAATAATAATAATAATAATAATAATAATAATAATAATAATAATAATAATAATAATAATAATAATAATAATAATAATAATAATAATAATAATAATAATAATAATAATAATAATAATAATAATAATAATAATAATAATAATAATAATAATAATAATAATAATAATAATAATAATAATAATAATAATAATAATAATAATAATAATAATAATAATAATAATAATAATAATAATAATAATAATAATAATAATAATAATAATAATAATAATAATAATAATAATAATAATAATAATAATAATAATAATAATAATAATAATAATAATAATAATAATAATAATAATAATAATAATAATAATAATAATAATAATAATAATAATAATAATAATAATAATAATAATAATAATAATAATAATAATAATAATAATAATAATAATAATAATAATAATAATAATAATAATAATAATAATAATAATAATAATAATAATAATAATAATAATAATAATAATAATAATAATAATAATAATAATAATAATAATAATAATAATAATAATAATAATAATAATAATAATAATAATAATAATAATAATAATAATAATAATAATAATAATAATAATAATAATAATAATAATAATAATAATAATAATAATAATAATAATAATAATAATAATAATAATAATAATAATAATAATAATAATAATAATAATAATAATAATAATAATAATAATAATAATAATAATAATAATAATAATAATAATAATAATAATAATAATAATAATAATAATAATAATAATAATAATAATAATAATAATAATAATAATAATAATAATAATAATAATAATAATAATAATAATAATAATAATAATAATAATAATAATAATAATAATAATAATAATAATAATAATAATAATAATAATAATAATAATAATAATAATAATAATAATAATAATAATAATAATAATAATAATAATAATAATAATAATAATAATAATAATAATAATAATAATAATAATAATAATAATAATAATAATAATAATAATAATAATAATAATAATAATAATAATAATAATAATAATAATAATAATAATAATAATAATAATAATAATAATAATAATAATAATAATAATAATAATAATAATAATAATAATAATAATAATAATAATAATAATAATAATAATAATAATAATAATAATAATAATAATAATAATAATAATAATAATAATAATAATAATAATAATAATAATAATAATAATAATAATAATAATAATAATAATAATAATAATAATAATAATAATAATAATAATAATAATAATAATAATAATAATAATAATAATAATAATAATAATAATAATAATAATAATAATAATAATAATAATAATAATAATAATAATAATAATAATAATAATAATAATAATAATAATAATAATAATAATAATAATAATAATAATAATAATAATAATAATAATAATAATAATAATAATAATAATAATAATAATAATAATAATAATAATAATAATAATAATAATAATAATAATAATAATAATAATAATAATAATAATAATAATAATAATAATAATAATAATAATAATAATAATAATAATAATAATAATAATAATAATAATAATAATAATAATAATAATAATAATAATAATAATAATAATAATAATAATAATAATAATAATAATAATAATAATAATAATAATAATAATAATAATAATAATAATAATAATAATAATAATAATAATAATAATAATAATAATAATAATAATAATAATAATAATAATAATAATAATAATAATAATAATAATAATAATAATAATAATAATAATAATAATAATAATAATAATAATAATAATAATAATAATAATAATAATAATAATAATAATAATAATAATAATAATAATAATAATAATAATAATAATAATAATAATAATAATAATAATAATAATAATAATAATAATAATAATAATAATAATAATAATAATAATAATAATAATAATAATAATAATAATAATAATAATAATAATAATAATAATAATAATAATAATAATAATAATAATAATAATAATAATAATAATAATAATAATAATAATAATAATAATAATAATAATAATAATAATAATAATAATAATAATAATAATAATAATAATAATAATAATAATAATAATAATAATAATAATAATAATAATAATAATAATAATAATAATAATAATAATAATAATAATAATAATAATAATAATAATAATAATAATAATAATAATAATAATAATAATAATAATAATAATAATAATAATAATAATAATAATAATAATAATAATAATAATAATAATAATAATAATAATAATAATAATAATAATAATAATAATAATAATAATAATAATAATAATAATAATAATAATAATAATAATAATAATAATAATAATAATAATAATAATAATAATAATAATAATAATAATAATAATAATAATAATAATAATAATAATAATAATAATAATAATAATAATAATAATAATAATAATAATAATAATAATAATAATAATAATAATAATAATAATAATAATAATAATAATAATAATAATAATAATAATAATAATAATAATAATAATAATAATAATAATAATAATAATAATAATAATAATAATAATAATAATAATAATAATAATAATAATAATAATAATAATAATAATAATAATAATAATAATAATAATAATAATAATAATAATAATAATAATAATAATAATAATAATAATAATAATAATAATAATAATAATAATAATAATAATAATAATAATAATAATAATAATAATAATAATAATAATAATAATAATAATAATAATAATAATAATAATAATAATAATAATAATAATAATAATAATAATAATAATAATAATAATAATAATAATAATAATAATAATAATAATAATAATAATAATAATAATAATAATAATAATAATAATAATAATAATAATAATAATAATAATAATAATAATAATAATAATAATAATAATAATAATAATAATAATAATAATAATAATAATAATAATAATAATAATAATAATAATAATAATAATAATAATAATAATAATAATAATAATAATAATAATAATAATAATAATAATAATAATAATAATAATAATAATAATAATAATAATAATAATAATAATAATAATAATAATAATAATAATAATAATAATAATAATAATAATAATAATAATAATAATAATAATAATAATAATAATAATAATAATAATAATAATAATAATAATAATAATAATAATAATAATAATAATAATAATAATAATAATAATAATAATAATAATAATAATAATAATAATAATAATAATAATAATAATAATAATAATAATAATAATAATAATAATAATAATAATAATAATAATAATAATAATAATAATAATAATAATAATAATAATAATAATAATAATAATAATAATAATAATAATAATAATAATAATAATAATAATAATAATAATAATAATAATAATAATAATAATAATAATAATAATAATAATAATAATAATAATAATAATAATAATAATAATAATAATAATAATAATAATAATAATAATAATAATAATAATAATAATAATAATAATAATAATAATAATAATAATAATAATAATAATAATAATAATAATAATAATAATAATAATAATAATAATAATAATAATAATAATAATAATAATAATAATAATAATAATAATAATAATAATAATAATAATAATAATAATAATAATAATAATAATAATAATAATAATAATAATAATAATAATAATAATAATAATAATAATAATAATAATAATAATAATAATAATAATAATAATAATAATAATAATAATAATAATAATAATAATAATAATAATAATAATAATAATAATAATAATAATAATAATAATAATAATAATAATAATAATAATAATAATAATAATAATAATAATAATAATAATAATAATAATAATAATAATAATAATAATAATAATAATAATAATAATAATAATAATAATAATAATAATAATAATAATAATAATAATAATAATAATAATAATAATAATAATAATAATAATAATAATAATAATAATAATAATAATAATAATAATAATAATAATAATAATAATAATAATAATAATAATAATAATAATAATAATAATAATAATAATAATAATAATAACAATAATAACAATAATAATAATAATAATAATAATAATAATAATAATAATAATAATAATAATAATAATAATAATAATAATAATAATAATAATAATAATAATAATAATAATAATAATAATAATAATAATAATAATAATAATAATAATAATAATAATAATAATAATAATAATAATAATAATAATAATAATAATAATAATAATAATAATAATAATAATAATAATAATAATAATAATAATAATAATAATAATAATAATAATAATAATAATAATAATAATAATAATAATAATAATAATAATAATAATAATAATAATAATAATAATAATAATAATAATAATAATAATAATAATAATAATAATAATAATAATAATAATAATAATAATAATAATAATAATAATAATAATAATAATAATAATAATAATAATAATAATAATAATAATAATAATAATAATAATAATAATAATAATAATAATAATAATAATAATAATAATAATAATAATAATAATAATAATAATAATAATAATAATAATAATAATAATAATAATAATAATAATAATAATAATAATAATAATAATAATAATAATAATAATAATAATAATAATAATAATAATAATAATAATAATAATAATAATAATAATAATAATAATAATAATAATAATAATAATAATAATAATAATAATAATAATAATAATAATAATAATAATAATAATAATAATAATAATAATAATAATAATAATAATAATAATAATAATAATAATAATAATAATAATAATAATAATAATAATAATAATAATAATAATAATAATAATAATAATAATAATAATAATAATAATAATAATAATAATAATAATAATAATAATAATAATAATAATAATAATAATAATAATAATAATAATAATAATAATAATAATAATAATAATAATAATAATAATAATAATAATAATAATAATAATAATAATAATAATAATAATAATAATAATAATAATAATAATAATAATAATAATAATAATAATAATAATAATAATAATAATAATAATAATAATAATAATAATAATAATAATAATAATAATAATAATAATAATAATAATAATAATAATAATAATAATAATAATAATAATAATAATAATAATAATAATAATAATAATAATAATAATAATAATAATAAATAATAATAATAATAATAATAATAATAATAATAATAATAATAATAATAATAATAATAATAATAATAATAATAATAATAATAATAATAATAATAATAATAATAATAATAATAATAATAATAATAATAATAATAATAATAATAATAATAATAATAATAATAATAATAATAATAATAATAATAATAATAATAATAATAATAATAATAATAATAATAATAATAATAATAATAATAATAATAATAATAATAATAATAATAATAATAATAATAATAATAATAATAATAATAATAATAATAATAATAATAATAATAATAATAATAATAATAATAATAATAATAATAATAATAATAATAATAATAATAATAATAATAATAATAATAATAATAATAATAATAATAATAATAATAATAATAATAATAATAATAATAATAATAATAATAATAATAATAATAATAATAATAATAATAATAATAATAATAATAATAATAATAATAATAATAATAATAATAATAATAATAATAATAATAATAATAATAATAATAATAATAATAATAATAATAATAATAATAATAATAATAATAATAATAATAATAATAATAATAATAATAATAATAATAATAATAATAATAATAATAATAATAATAATAATAATAATAATAATAATAATAATAATAATAATAATAATAATAATAATAATAATAATAATAATAATAATAATAATAATAATAATAATAATAATAATAATAATAATAATAATAATAATAATAATAATAATAATAATAATAATAATAATAATAATAATAATAATAATAATAATAATAATAATAATAATAATAATAATAATAATAATAATAATAATAATAATAATAATAATAATAATAATAATAATAATAATAATAATAATAATAATAATAATAATAATAATAATAATAATAATAATAATAATAATAATAATAATAATAATAATAATAATAATAATAATAATAATAATAATAATAATAATAATAATAATAATAATAATAATAATAATAATAATAATAATAATAATAATAATAATAATAATAATAATAATAATAATAATAATAATAATAATAATAATAATAATAATAATAATAATAATAATAATAATAATAATAATAATAATAATAATAATAATAATAATAATAATAATAATAATAATAATAATAATAATAATAATAATAATAATAATAATAATAATAATAATAATAATAATAATAATAATAATAATAATAATAATAATAATAATAATAATAATAATAATAATAATAATAATAATAATAATAATAATAATAATAATAATAATAATAATAATAATAATAATAATAATAATAATAATAATAATAATAATAATAATAATAATAATAATAATAATAATAATAATAATAATAATAATAATAATAATAATAATAATAATAATAATAATAATAATAATAATAATAATAATAATAATAATAATAATAATAATAATAATAATAATAATAATAATAATAATAATAATAATAATAATAATAATAATAATAATAATAATAATAATAATAATAATAATAATAATAATAATAATAATAATAATAATAATAATAATAATAATAATAATAATAATAATAATAATAATAATAATAATAATAATAATAATAATAATAATAATAATAATAATAATAATAATAATAATAATAATAATAATAATAATAATAATAATAATAATAATAATAATAATAATAATAATAATAATAATAATAATAATAATAATAATAATAATAATAATAATAATAATAATAATAATAATAATAATAATAATAATAATAATAATAATAATAATAATAATAATAATAATAATAATAATAATAATAATAATAATAATAATAATAATAATAATAATAATAATAATAATAATAATAATAATAATAATAATAATAATAATAATAATAATAATAATAATAATAATAATAATAATAATAATAATAATAATAATAATAATAATAATAATAATAATAATAATAATAATAATAATAATAATAATAATAATAATAATAATAATAATAATAATAATAATAATAATAATAATAATAATAATAATAATAATAATAATAATAATAATAATAATAATAATAATAATAATAATAATAATAATAATAATAATAATAATAATAATAATAATAATAATAATAATAATAATAATAATAATAATAATAATAATAATAATAATAATAATAATAATAATAATAATAATAATAATAATAATAATAATAATAATAATAATAATAATAATAATAATAATAATAATAATAATAATAATAATAATAATAATAATAATAATAATAATAATAATAATAATAATAATAATAATAATAATAATAATAATAATAATAATAATAATAATAATAATAATAATAATAATAATAATAATAATAATAATAATAATAATAATAATAATAATAATAATAATAATAATAATAATAATAATAATAATAATAATAATAATAATAATAATAATAATAATTTTTTTTTTTTTTTTTTTTTTTGGGGTTTAAGATGGGAAAATGCTTTATGCATGATGCGCGGATCGTCATCCACACCGTATGCCGGACTCCCGTAGTATAACGTATACCGGCTAAAAACCCACCTTGGTGCTCTTGGGATATGTTGCCCACCTGGGCACCGCGTTAGCATTACTTCCAGGTGGATCCCCTAGTTTGGTGCACATGCACACTTCCTCTGATGATGCCTGCGTCCAGGCGCCCCTGTTTCTTCTATGACCTTTATTTAGGTGTTTATGTTTTCAGTTGCGTCTAGGTCAGCTTTTTTTGAGCGGAGTACGTGCTCAACAAATCTTTTGATTGCGTTCCAGTTTTCTTCACTGCTTATCATCTTTTCGATGATGTTCTCAATTCTTATTTCTCCCGTTATTGCCTCTAGTTCTCTGCGTTTCTCATTCCATCGGCGACACTTGAAAAAAGTGTGTTCAACATCGTCTATGTTTTGAGCGTCTTCATAAATGCAGAAGGGAGTGCTGCATTTACCCATTTTGTGTAGGTACTGCCGAAAATACCCGTGTCCAGATAGCATCTGCGTTATATAGAAGTTTACTTCTCCGGATTTTCTTTCCACCCATTTTTTTATGTCTGGAATGAGTTTGAAGGTCCACCTTCCGTGCGTCTCCATGCTCCATCGTGTCTGCCATTTCTCTATAGTTTGCTCTTTCACAGCTTTGATTGCTTCCACTGGCTGAGAGTTGTTTTGTTTTAATGTGAAAATCTTCATACGTTCAAACGCTTGCAGATCAATGGGTTTCATTCCTGCTATAATAGAGACTGCGGCTGCCGATACGGTACGATACGCTGACGTTACTCTTAATGCTGCTATTCTTTGAATTCTGAGTAATTTATTTGCTCTGTTTTGAGTTTTTAATGTCTGAGCCCATATTTCGCATCCGTATAAAAGAATGCTGTTACAGGTCTCCATTAATAACTTCCGTTTGCTTGGGAGTGGTCCACCAATGTTCGCCATTAGTCGGCTCAGTTGCATTGTAATATTTATTGCTTTTTGTGCCGTGTGCTCAATCTGGTGTGAGTATGTAAGCTTTGGGTCTAGTCTTACGCCGAGGTAATTGACTGATTTTTTAGTAGTTAATACTATGTCGCCTATACTTATATCTATCTCGACTGGAGTTTGTCGCCTGGTAAATAATAGAAGCTCTGTTTTATGCATCGCGAGTTTTAGTCCATGTGAGTCCAGCCATCCCTTGGTTCTTATCATTACTTGTCTCAGTCTACGCTGGGCATCCTCTGTGTTCCTAGCTGTGATGACCGCTGCTATGTCGTCTGCATACCCAACAAGGAAAGTGTCTTGCGGCATTTCTATTTTTAATATTTCATCATAGCTGGCATTCCAGAGATCTGGGCCTAGAATAGAGCCTTGCGCAGCTCCTGAGGTGACCTTCATTTTTTTCGTTCCTCCACTCGTGCTGTATATTAATTCTCTATCTTTCAAATAATTTCTGATTAGTTTCATGAGGTACTCTGGTACATTGAAGTTTCTCTTGAGGGCTTGTAGAACGTCTGACCACCTTAAGCTGTTGAAAGCGTTCTTTACATCGAGGGTAGCGAGCAGAACTACTGGTCTTGTATAGTGATTTTTCTGCTGAGCAGCTGTAACTGCGTCGACCACATCCTTCAGAGCTCCAATTGTGGATTTTCCTGGGCGAAATCCATGTTGTCTCATTGATAGGCCTCCTCCTGCAAGGATGGCTTCTTCAAGCCGAGGTTTTATGAGTCGCTCGAGCAGTTTGCCAGCAGTGTCCAGCATGCACAGCGGTCTGTATGAGGACGGCAAGTCTGGATCTCCTTTTCCCTTGTTTATTAGCACCAAGTTCTGTCTTTTCCAGACATTTGGGAAGGTGCCTTCTCTGAGGCAGCTGTTATACATTTTAAGTAATAACTGGGGCCTGTTGTTTGCTATTTCCTTTATTACTTCGGCTGGGATTCCGTCGGGTCCAGGTGCTTTGTTGTTTTGGAGGCCACGAGCAGCTAATTTAATTTCTTCTTGTGTGAAAAGTGGAGTGTATATATTTTGTTCGCCTTCCTCTTCTTCTCTTATTTCATGTTTAGGGAAGAGAGTTTCAACTATTTTTAACGTGGTTGCCTCATCCATTTCCCGCACTGGATTTCGCAAACCTAGCTTCTTCATGACGATTTTATATCCGAGGCCCCAAGGGTTTCGGTTAATATCTTCTCTTAATTCTTCCCATTTATCTCTCTTACTTTTGTTTATAGCATTTCGCAATTGTTTCTTTGCTTCTTTATATGCTATTTGTTCCATCTCTGCCTCGCCTATGCGTTTTGCCCTTGTGTATTTGCGCCTCATGCGGATGCAATTACGTCTGCATTCATCTATTGAGTCGTTCCACCAGTGTACTGCGGTTTTATTTTTTGGATTTTTTAGCTTTGGCATTGCTTTGTTGCATCCTCTCGTAATGGTGGCCATAACATTATTGACGATGGTGTTAGCGTCTCCTTCAACTTCTGCTGTTTCGGCTTGCCTATCGATTTCTGTCAGAAGAGCAGAGATATCGAGTTTTTTTGTGTTCCACTTGCGGGTATGTACGTTTGACTTATTTACAATCGTGCTGTCGCTGCTATTTATGGAGAATAGTATATACTGATGGTCACTGGCCGTGTAGATCTCCAGGACATTCCAATTTTCTACTTTGTTTGCAATTCTCTCAGATACCAGAGTTATGTCAGGTATAGTACCTTCGCACCCAGGGCGCCTGAAGGTGGGTGTAATTCCGGTGTTTGCTACCGCTAGACCAATTCTAGCTGCCATTTCTAGAACTCTTCTTCCTCTCGAGTTTGTAGTAGACATTCCCCATTCTAATGCTTGTGAGTTAAAATCACCTGCTATTATGATGTCCCCACCAATGTCTCTGGCAGTATCTTCAATCTTGTCAAGTTTTCCTTGAAAATCGTCGATGCTGTCGCTGGGAGTTAGGTAACAGCTTATTAATGTGATGTTTTCAAACTGCACCCATACAAATCCACTTCCTCTTCCATTTGTTTTCGGTTGTGTTGCTCCATTGGCAGGAATCCATACTGCAGCCGTTTCTGATTCGTCGTCGAGCCAGAGGCCGGTTTTCATTTTGCAATACTGCTCACTTATAATTATGATGTCGGCTTTTTGTTCTCTGACTATTTGTGGTAGAAGAGCGTGCGCCACTTTTCCTCGATGCATGTTTGCTTGTAATATTTTCACTGCGCCTTTTGTTTATTTGCTTTACAGCTTTTTGAGCCCGGTAGGTGGTTGGCTAAATGGCTTCCATCCTGCGAGCAGATGCAACACTTTGGGGAGTTCTTGCATTCTTTCAGCTTGTGACCTTTTTCACCACACCTGATGCATAGTCCCATGCCTTTCCTATCGGGGCCCTGGCATTCCCATTGCATGTGGCCAACTCCAAAACATCGATAGCAGCGTTTCGTTTCTTCGAGGTAGCGGATTCGGCAGTTAGTTACTGCGATTTTTATTCTCCTGGTCCTGAGCAGTTTTTGTGCCCCGCTTGTTGGCAGAGAAATGAAAGCTCTTTTTTGTTCTCTGCTATTGGTAGCTGTTAGTCGGACAGTTATATTTTCTTTTGCTATGTTTGTTTCCTTCTGTACCGCATTGATAACTTCTTCTTCTGTAGATAAGGAATCAAGATCCTGTATCTCTATTGTGGCTTTTGGTTTTAAGTCCTGCACAACAGCTGCTTCCTTGAGAGTTCCTTTGATAGCATTGCAGAACTCTTCTTTTTTTCCACCTTTTCCCATCACGAGTAAGATTGCTCCCGTTTTGGTTTTCCGGATTGATTGCACTGCGACTTCCGTATCCTCCGGCTTAAGATTTTGCCTGATGTTTCTGAGCACGTCAGCATAGCTGTGTCCTTCTTGAGGTTTTATTATAACCGCTTCTGATCTTGTTTTAGGCTTCTTTTGTTTTGGCTTTTTGCTATGAGATTTATTTGCTCTTCTAGGCGTCTTAGCTTCTACTTGGTGCTCAGGCAGCATTGGTGAAATGCTTATCTCATCTACTCTATTCCTCTGCTTCTTTCCAGGAATGAAATCTGCAGGGCTAGATGCGCTTCGCTTATTTTGCGATGTTGATGGGAGTGAGGATGATGCGTTCCCATCTGCATTCGCGTTTTGAATGACCTTCTCTTGATTTTGCTTCGGTCTACATTTTTCTCTCTCTTTCTCCGCAGTCTTCCAGTTTTTTCGGTAGTCTGATATGACATCCATGAGTTCTTCAAGCTCTGATATTCCGTTCTGGACTTCCATGTTGATGTTCCTTTGTTTATTCATTGCAAGGCGTATTTTCTGAAGTGTTTTTTGACACTTTCCAATGGCTTCTTCCTCGGAGAGCTGCATCTTCAGAATAAATTCTTGCCTAGGTGAACTAAAAGCTTCTACATGTTTGTCTTTACTTTCCTCCTGAGGTGTACGTAGAGTTTTCATCTTCGTCCCTATGGAAGGAGGGTGTTTATTTACTGGAGAGCGTAGGGTTTTTGTACTGCTTGAGAAGAGTGCTTCCATTTCTTTTCTCTCTGTGTTTTTTGGTGTTTCAAATTTTTTTGGCGTTTCAAAGTTTGACATGTTCGGTGCTATTGGGTCCCATCTTGCAACCGTTATCTGTATCCGTTTGTGCAGTCGCCCTTATGATGATCCCGAGGGTCCCTTTGCATGCAGTGAGGTCCTCGCGAGGGTTGACACAAGTCCTTATGGGAGCATGTGTTCAGAGCCAGATCGGGCATTTATTAGGATGTTATATCAACTAAACCTACACGGCCAACTTAATGGCTACGAAATGCAGAGCGTTTTCCAAGTCCTTGCCAAGGTTTTACCGGGACGGAAGACAGGCATAACATTATCCTGAAAGCCGTTTCTACAGGATTTCACTCCTGTATATTAAGGTAACAGAATGCCATACCTGCCAGCCCAAAAATAGTACTATTCCAAATCAGTATTTTTATCATAATCCATATCATTGCT